>JAFBJR010000425.1:18189521-18307163 GCA_016785285.1 Brachirus orientalis | reverse complement strand
GAGAGAGAGAGAGAGAGAGAGAGAGAGAGAGAGAGAGAGAGTCATTGTCCTGTTGTCAGTTGTTCATTCTTTTGTTAATTGTTTTGTTGTTTGTGTTATCAGAGGAAGTTAATCAAAAGTGCTTTGGGGGGGAAAACTATACTTCACTGATGATTCTGTTACACAAGCTCCCGTAATGGTTCATGGAAAAAAAAAGAATAGGATTTTAATTGTTGAACCCTGGGAGACGATAGCTCAGCACAAATCTTCTCGCCGTTGTGTCTGCAGCTATTATGGCTGAATGTCTTGGCGGGAAAAATAAATGCTTCCTTATCATTTACACTAAAGACTGTGTGTAACATAGACATTTTGACGTGTCAAAGTTGAGGAAAGCAGAGTTCTTTATCAAATAATTAACCAGGGGTGAACTACAGTTAGCTATACTTTGAGGTTGTACTGATATTGTGCACACTGGGTCTTTGTCATACTCCAACAATATACTGGGAAAACAGAGCCATGGACTTATTAAACCTATTAGTTAACATGACCGCTTTTCCCTTAGACTAATAAACTGTCTGCTGTGACAAAAAACCTCACTTTAGGCATAATGATGCCCCACCATAGGAGGAGTCCCACCATAATTGTAATTATACTAAGTGAGTATAAGCTGTATAAACTGTTTCTGAATTGACAGAACAGTTGGTAGCTGCATGTGGCTTTGTGAGACTGACCTTTTTTTAAAAAAAAAAAAATTAGAACTTAATTTGTATTATAAGAAAATATGTTTTTTTTTCTCAGTTCAATAAATATCAGACATGCAAAAAAAGATTTTTAAGGAGGAAGATTTCAATACTGAAAAAATAAACTTATCAGTGCCCAAGTGATGAGAGTTGTTCAGTTCAGTCCGAAACTCAAATATATTGTTTACTCTGATAAATGATTAATAAAACCACAAATTTGACAAAATTGCCTCGGAGTTCTCATTACATTTCCCATCTTAAAAAGTGCATAAAGAATTGCACTTTTTAAGTGGGAAATACTTGCAGCCATAGCCACATTTCTGAACCAAGTCTGTATAAAGAGCCTTTGTGGTGAAATGGAAATTCTTAAATGCTTTGCACAGATATAATCAGGGAATGTATTTAAGCCAGTATGATATCCAACTGATTCAAAAGTGCACACTCACTTAAGGTGTCACTAAGTTAAGGTGTTCCTACCAGAGAGTCTGAAAAGCTGAGTCATGATAAGAAATGCATGTGTTAACATTTGTGGGTATTTCGCAGCTGCACACTTCACATTGATTTTAAAATATGTTTTAATTCCTATAATATTTAATAATTTGTAACATTAGTCACAACCATAAAATGTATATTTTTTGCAAACTAAATAGTGGAACAAAAGCTACCTCTTTTGTGCCATTAATGTCAAAGCAAAATGTTGACTGGGCCCATGACCTTGATGATTATCTTTGGAATGCCACAATAACTCGCCACTTAGCAGCATTTCTTATCTACTGCATTTATTATCTACTGCATTTATTATCTACAGGTTCGATTAGATTAGATTTGATTAGACAAAGAGCAAAGGTCTCATAGGCAGACAAATGACAAATACAAATAAATTCAAATAAGCAATAAAATAAGATGAAAATATGAGAATGCGAACATGTTGGAATAAAAATTTAAAAATACAGTAGAATTAGTAATAATATATGCTATGTATATGTATATATATATATTACATATATATATATGTAATAATATATGCTGATAAGAATACAAAATGGGAACACAATTAGCAATAAAATGGGGAAAAAAAAACAGAAAGGGGGGGGGGGGGGGGGGAAGCATACAAAATATAGAAAGATTCCAGATTTAGATAATGTGAAGTAACTCCAGAGACATCTGTATGGACAGAATGCAAGTGCACATCTGAAGTGCACGGCTTTGTTGTTTCCTGTTGATTGTGTTGATTGATTGGTTGATTATTTCCCTTATGTCCTTATTATTTATTTACTTATTTTATTATTATTATTATTATTTTCTTTTGTCTTATGGCTACTGATGTGGTCTTTCCTTCGCTGTCAATTTTGTGGATTTCCTTTGATTTTGACACTTCCTGTTTTGTATGAGCTGCTCACCTCTTGTCCTGTTTCACGTCACTTCACCACACCATGCTGTTTTCCCAGCTCTGTGATTACCTGTCCCGTCCTAATTAGCTTCACCTGTGTCTAGTTGTCCCTGTCTTCTTATTTTTCTTACTGTCAGATCTGTCTCATTTGCGTCTTGTTCGCTCATCTTGCCCTGTGGTTTTGGTTTTCTACTTTACCCTTGTGCCCTTTGCTTTCAGATTATGTTTGCTTGATATTGCCTTTGTTCTCTGCACCTGCATTTCCTCGTTAAACTTTTTCTTATCGTTTCCAACATTGCAAGCGTTACAAATAATCTTTAATGAACAGTATATTACTGTTCAGTGTAGTACATTCACATTGTAGGTAGTCTACAGTTTGCTGCATTTTGTCTGTATTGTCTCCATCGCCTGCAGACCAAAATACTCGTCACTGAAATCTTACAAATCGACAATTGTCATTTGCCACATCTCGGGCTCGGAGCCCGGAGGAATGACACAGATCGATGATACTGTCCCATCAGCGTCTGCAGCCTGCCAGATGGCTGGTGGGCTTCAATCTCCTGACATTCATCAGTGTCTCGCAGTACGATGCTCCCACTGCAGTGCTCTGACCCTGGTCTGGCCTGGCACACTCGTCTCTCTTGCTCCTCCATGTGGGGGCTACGACGGCTTGGTCTAATGATGCCACCAAAAGAGGTGCCATCGCCTGGGAGCAGTGGGAAATTTGGCCAATATGGCACAGCTTTCACATACAGCTGTGCAGTCCACAGTTGGTGTGGTGAATGCATTTCATGGAGGGGAAATAATTTGTTGCGTAATTCAGTAATGCCAACTCCCTGGGTCCAAGTATTTTCAAGGACTCGCTCAAAACCTATTAAGCAATTATATTACTGTACTCCCAGCTACCTGAGGGAACCATTGATGTAAAATACAACTAAATATAACAGTGTCCTTGTGCTGTGTGGGGGTATTGTATAGTGTATAGTGTCAGAGTCTTGTGTTTTTCCACCACCACATTCCACAGATGCACCTCTAATAACAGAGTTTTTGTCATGCACTAAGCGAATTACTTTGACTCCCAGGGGTAAGAAAGTGTACTTTCACTTCACTGATGTTTGTCCTTAAAAACAACCCTAAATGCATAACTTCATAAAAGACAGCTTTTTTTCATCCTTTCAACAAGTAAAGTGAAAGTCTTTTTCTAATGGACTGAACATCATTGTAGCAGAAACCAAAAAGCCCCACAGCACCGTCAAATGAGCCCCGTTTGACACTGGGGATGGAAATAAATGTCACAAAAATGTAATTTCACCTCTCATGTAAAGGGCTCTCCTGGCTCGCACTCACAACTGGCATGTCATTTGTAACAGTGCAATTCCTTGGTTCCACTTAAAATGCTAGTTGTGTAGGTTCTGCATCGGTGCTCTGACTAAATGGGTTGATTTGTGAATTGAGTTAATACCATATTCCTCTTTTAATTTCCTTATTTTAATTATTGGCTTTAATGATCTCTGTGATAACGGATTAAGCGTTTGGATACATATTTTAGTTTTGTATGACAGTATAAATGCTTTTATGGGCATATTAATGAAAAAAAATACAGTATATGTTCATGTCTAGTTACTATTGCAAGACACATGTGAGATGGCATTATGAATATGAACAAGATACCTATACATACATCAGCAGCAGTGCAGGAGCAGGCAGGGACAAGAAGCAATTGTGCGTTACTCGCACAATGGTTCTGTTGCCCCATATGTTTTGACATGAAACACATCACTTCCTGTGTGCAGCTGGGCAATGTCAGCAGGCAATACAAAATCAAAACACCACCAGAAACACAGATACTGTAACTCACATGTTTTTTAATATAAAAGACAATTGTGTATATTTCAAAAATGATGAGCTACAGCTTAATGGGTTGTCTTTTGGTGGTTTCACTGATATTTCAACCGATCGCAAAGGGAGTGACGTGTTTCTGTTGCCCAATCAGCTGACTGTCATATCGTATGATTTAATCTGGTACACCAAGGGAAAGGTGCCGAAGAATGGAACGATTATAAATGAATAAATATGTGCAGTACCAAACTGAATCACACCACTTGGTGGAAATATGGCTTTCCTAGTTTGGGTTTTCTTCTTCCAGGGAAAATTTGAATTTATTTTGGTACAGTAATTTTTGGTCCATCTCCCTCCTTTTGACTTTTTTTTTTTAATGATCTTTAAGATGTTAGTCTCTCTGGTTTCCATGAAACTCCCCTCTAAAGGCATTTTGAACTTCACTGAGTGTCTAAAGTTCTTTACATTTAAGGTAAAGCCCAGTACTGCATGTACTGCAGAACATAAAGAAGCTACAGTTAGTGTAGCTCAGTCAGATGCCACATTGCTTCCCTAAATCAAGAATACTGTATGACGATTTCCATGAAATATTTTTGCTACTTTGCTGGTGTCAGTGTGTAACAGTATGTCCAGTGCTCAGCTGTTATAAAGCAGTTTGGCTCATGGAGAATTGTAGACTTTATTATTCTGTATTATTTAAGTGCATTGTCTCTTGTATAATACTTCTGACAACAGCCATTCCTCTGTAAACAAATAGGTGTCATGAGATAAAGGATTTTGTACTTTCCATACTCAGAACATTTCACTTTTCTTTTAGCAGGTGCTGTACCAGGTTTCTATCTCTCCTCATGCAATTAGGAAACAGCAGCATGCCCAGGTAGTGATAATGCCAGTGCCAAGCTAATCTATAATTATCAACCAGACAGGGTGAGCCGCCTGCTTGTACACTCAAAAGTGGAGAAACCATTATTTTTACCCGCAGCATCAAAGCAGCCAAACAGAGGGAGAGAAAAGGGAGATATGCATTTGCCTCAAATTGATTTCATTCTTTTGTATGAATATCAAGGTTTCATTCATTCTTGTATTTTTCCCCACTCACTCCCCACGGTAGCGAACATTCATTGGGACTGCTGTTCCGACCAGATAAACAGGTTTTTTTGTTTATGGCAATTATTGCCTGAGGATTGTTTTGAATGTGACTTGACTGTGAATGAGGAGACGAGTGAGAGTGAGCAGTGAGGGAATTCAGATCGACCGCTAGAGCGCACTCTATGGCAGTTTTGGAGAACATCTGCTGCGGATATTGCTGCTACATATGGAGGTTGTACAGAATTGAGAAATATATGTTGCTCTTGTGCTGCATTATACATTTTCCTGAGTGTTTCCTGGTCATAAATCATCTTTAAATAGATAAATAGATATATAAACACAGTTTAAATTGCAGAGGTGCAGTGGTGGTGGTAACTGAAGCTGCTTGTGTAAACAGGCGTGTTCCATGTGTGTTTAAAAATGTATGCATAGGAACATTTGCAGTTTTAAGCAATGAGCCCACCAAGAATCTTGATTTCTTTATGTTAGTGTTGCAAGCTTGAGTTATACCAGTGTTGCGAAAACTGTAGGAGACCATCATTCAGGAATTCCCTCACCATGTCTGTGTATGTATTCACTTTGCTCAAACATTGGTGACTGTGTGCTTCCACAACACTGCTGCCATTATGTATATATGATATGCAAGTATCAACATATTTTTTTTTTCTGTTTTTTTGCCATTAAAGTAGAAAAAAAAAAGAAAAATGGTCCTGTAATGTGTTTGATTCATTTGCATAATGGTTTAATTAGCAAGCAGAACGGAAAATGTTTAATGTTACGCATAAATGAGGAAGAAGTGTTGTCTATATGCGGGACCAAACCTGAACAAACTGGTTTTGTTCATGTATGTTTTTTTTTATTTGGATTATTTTAGTATGGCATCAAGCAACCATTTTACAAATCATCATGAGTTTTTTATAAATGTAGAAACATATTATTTATTATGAAAGTCATGGTGCATGTAAAATACTAAATTACTTAAGTTCTAAAATACTCTCATGGTGTCATTTCATCTCCAAACAGCCATGTTTTATGCTTCAAACACAGGAACCTTATTTTGTACAATAGTTTTCTGTCTTGACCATGAACTGTACAGTCACAGCATCCCTTGTGCTGCAGGGAAAAGGACTGGAAGTTGTGGCCAGGCATCAATGACCTCATCAAGGTCATGACAGGAAGGATTTTCCCCAGAGAAAGAGCTTGGAGGCGGTTCTGGGTTGTATTTGCATACATTAGTTTCAGCTCTGTGTGTGTAGTGCAGCAGTGCGGTCAGCCTCTGTGTCACAGGGTGGAAATGATTATGTTGTGCTTTGTTATTCTTTTAAGCACCATATGTCTCATTTGTCAACAGGCTCCATGTTTGACTCTGTTTCCAAGTCAAATAGCTTTCATTAAGTAAGCAGCACTTAATTAGACATTTTAAGCAGAATAAATAACAAAGAAAAGAAAAACAAAAAATGTCTGTGCGCACAATAAAAATACAGTCAAGTACTTTAAATATAATAAAATACAGTTGGTATTTGTATGGAAGATAATGCAATTTCTTATGTTTTGCAATTGTTTACGTATTTAATTTGGACCTAAGCTGTTGTATATTTTTTAGATATGATGTTTTGGACCCATCTAAATCTATATCTACTTTAAAATTTTTGTTCCTGTTACATGTAGTTTTTTGCATTTTTCTTATGGCTTATGTCAATCAATTTAGACTTTATTTATTAAGCACCTTTCATGCAAAGCAATGCAGCTCAAAGTACTTCACAGAATAAATAACCAAACAAGGAACCAATCAATACGGTATGCCAGTCCTTCCTTCCTTCTTTCCTTGGTCCTGATATATTTCTGATTAACTTTGTTCAACAACATATCAGAAGGCTGCTATCAAAAAAAATTTTGTATGAGTGAAGGAGTTCTCTCATTGGGAAATGTAAAGCTTTTCAACTCTACATCTGCACTCCACTGCCTATGCCTGTGCTCCTGCAGCTTCTCTGTACTCTATGTCTTCTGCAATTCATCATTTCAAACTCTTTGACCTGGGCTCAGAAAGACACTTAGCTCATTTCCACTCCCAGCTCCCGAGTGGCACTCTGTAAGCAAATGGTAAAGACAGTATATTTTGCTTCAATTAGTTTCACACCATTCTTACACTTGGTTATTTGAAAAGACTCTTATCAAAAATATAATAACATTATATCTGACACGCATTGCCTTTCAAGTCGCCCTTCTTCATTCTCTATTGCTGGGATCAAGACTTGTATTTATTCAATATGAACATTTAATGTTTGGAAAGGAAGCTTTCGCGACATAATGTATTAATAAATCCTTGTTATCCAGGAGCTTGTAAAAAACCTCACATGCCTGACAAATGATCAGGAAGAGCCTTTAAACAAAAATTTAACACTAAGGAATAATTAGATAGACAACACATCATTAAATCGCTGCCTTCCCTCTGCATTTGTCATCCTTTCATTGCACACAGCACAGTTTATGCATAATGCGGAAGCTGCAAACCTGCATGAGCCAATGCTGCAATCAGTCAGATGTAAACAAGCCATACATTCATAGATGTTAGCACTAATATTCCAACGAATATTGATAAATTAATGATTAAAAACCAACACTTTGTCTGGGAAATAAAGATTTCTTTTCGGTATTTTATGAAAATCAACAACAATATGGTTTGCAGGAGGGGAAAAAAAACCAGTGGAATAACATAATTAGTTAAAATCATTGACTTTAAAGTGACTGCACTGTATTACGAAAAAGGCCTCGGGCCACGTGAATGTTGATTGCATTAAATGCCGCGCTGATTTATATTCCGATGCAATTACTGTTGAACTCAATACCCAACTTCTTATTAAATTTTTTTTCCCCCATTTTTGCCAAATCTGCATGGATGAATATAATTATGTCACATTAATACAGTGACATTTAATTAAGAAGGGACACTGAGTGTTATGAATTGGATAAACAGTTGCATTTCATAATTCCCCCCCCCCCCCCCCCCCCCCCACACACACACACACACACAGACACACAGACCAAAAGACTAGTGCTACAGAAACTTGACAATTTGTATTTACATGATCCATTTCAACAAAAGCTAGGCAAGGAAATGTCAAGATTTATCAGGGAAATGTTTGAAATGTGTTTTGAGAGGCAGAGGTGTCAGGTGGTTCATATTTAAACACATTAATTCCCCTCTTTGCACTCCTGGCGCTGTTCTGACATTACTAACCAACAGCTGTAACCTGCAGACTTCAACGGTGATCCTTTAGCAATGTTAGTGGGTAATGTTATTTCCACAATCCCAAGCCTCTGGGATGCTTTGCTGGGCTTTGTTCTTTTAATGCCTGGAAGCTTAAAGTGAGGCAATAGCACTCACTATTGGTGGCATTTTATTATAAGCCAGAGGCAGACCATCGGCTTTCCTAAGGGGATTTACAGTGAGGGAAAAATGAGTCCGACTGGTTTGCAACCACCTGGAAGTGGCATGAGAACGGAGGAGAAAAAAGTGAAATGTTGCGATGAAAAACTCAATCACCTCACACTTAACAGTGTGTGTCATACAGGGTTGCAGGAATTGCTTGTGGTCAAGAATTGGTGGCTTATACATGGATGATTTTCTTTCTGTGTCCTTTTCTGTATTATTCAGTCTTGAACTGCATTGCATAGCGTTTAAATATTAAAGCAGAACTATGCAGGATTTTTACCATAATTTAACAGCTTTGGAGTCATTGTGATAGTTAAATGTCTTGCTTTGTGGGGAGAGTGGGGGCTGCCTCCACTGCCCCCTACTGTCTGTTAGTGGAAAACCATCCTCGAAAGGTCTGGGCTGCTGAACTGGAATCATCAGAATTAGGAGGTTTCTGTTTTTTATTCCAGCAGCTTGTTTTTCAGCTTTGAGAAACTATCACATAAATACCTTTTTAGTGTGTTTGATGGAAGTCGTGAGGGGTCAAACTGACAGAGGCAACAGCAACATTTAGCTAGTACAGTGAGGCAGCTGCAAAGAGGCTGGAGTATAACTGAAAACAAAAGGCTTCAGAAGTAAAAATCCAGTCCTTCAGTGGTTTTGATGGAATCGACACTTCTTGTCCCCGTGCCTGCACTGCCGCTGTATCCACACAAACACTCAGTCAGGTGTAATAGTAAAACTTGACAGAGCCTGCTTTCAGATGAAGCACAGCATAGAAATAATGTTACATCCTTTCTGTTCACAAAGGCCAAACTGAGGCAGAATAATAACATCAACCAAAAAAATCACCAGTTATGCACTGTAGCCTTAACATACAGAAGTTACACACTCTTCACAGCTGCTCCAAATTCATACTATTTTTCACTGTCAATAAAAACAACACTAATGACTAGCAATAGAGCTGCTGTAGTAAGTGTTGCTGACATTTGTTGAGAAGCACAGCTTTAATTCTGCCGGTCTGTGTAATGACAGTGGCAATGTTAGCACCAGTATGCTGACTGGTTGGCACGTGTCCACAGAGGGTTGAAGCGGAGTGCTGTATCACCAGGAGACGGGCCAGAATCACAGCTGCTGAGCTGCCCAGATTGCATCAGCATAGAGGGACGAAATCCTATCAGACAAGTCAGTGAAGGGAGAGGAGTCCATTGCCACTGTGCTGGAGGAGGGAAGAGTGAGCACTAATGAACAGAAATCAGGTCCCATTGGTGCAGAGGCTGTTTACAAGACACGTTTCACTGTGGACAAATCAGACGAAATGGTGGATTGGAGGAAGGAGAGAGGAGATATAGAAAGGTCACTGAGAAGTTTAAAGATTTATCTGGAACAAACAAGTCAAATACTTACTGTATTGCTTTAACGTCAAACCATATTTTGTATTTGTGTTTTATAGCTGTTTCCAATTCAGGGGCTGCTGTAGGTTAACAATAGATGGATCCTTTCCAGCCCAACCAACCCAAAATAAAAAAATAAAAAAACTGGCTCAGTTAAATATATATATAAAGATATTGACACATTCTGTGCACCACTCTGCGAACTGGACACTCACTCTGACTGATAACATGGCTGCTTTTAGAAGGAAAAACTGATTTTAACAAAAGGTTCATCTAATAAAATCTACACTTGCTTAAGTTTGTGAGATCATACAAATATGTTTACCACTTTATCTCACTGTCAGCCAGCCTTTGTTAGCTGGAAATTAAACTCTATATAAAATTCCACAGAGAAAATCGACCATTTTATCATGCCACAACACAGGAGCTGGGCTCCTGCTGCCTCCTATAGTAGGTTTGTGTCACTTAGGTCAATCCAAATGAAAGATTTAAAAGAAAGAAAATAAAATGATAACAGATTTGAAGTAACTGGTGGAGAGAGCAGCCGAGCAACAAATCGCCGATTTTCCCTATGCTGAATAGTAAACAGTTTGCAAACCTTCATTTCCAACCGGAAAAAAACATATATAACAATGAGCCAAGGCAGCTAACATATTCTTAGGATGTTGCAGACTTATGCAGGTATACATTTTATTTGGTGAGCCTTTAGTTATATGCCAGGCTTCAACGTGGCTCCACAGAAATGGTGAAGTCAGTGTTGAAAATATGTCATCACCTCATACAACCACCCTTCAAAAAACCTGAACTAGCCCTTTAAATTTGCAGCTGTGTTGCTAGGTGACAGCAACACTGCCACTATAGAACAGAATGTCTCATTTGAGTTCATCCTCCATGGTTTACATGGCCAACAAAGGCAGAGGTGGCCACTGAATTGGAACACAGCCATGGTGCTTACTGTCCTATTATGTAAAATAGAGCCTAGAATTAGCCTTTCAAATGTCAATAAAGTGCGTTCCAATTCGGATGAAGCTGATATTAATCTGTCATTGGTCACTGTTTAAATAGATTTAAATTCTGTTTTGTCTTGGTTGTTTTGCGGGTGTGTGCGTGTGTGTGGGTGTGTAATAAGGGGTAATCAACACAGCGATCTTCTCAGTTGATCACAGAAGCACCAACTAAGTGCTGCTGTTGGGGCCATCCTGCTCAGTGGGTGCTTTACGTTGTTTAAAACTGGACAGGTTCATCCTCGGTATGAAAAATAAGGTACAAAATTGATGTCATGGTGTATTGAAGAACAGCTGTAACTCCTGATTGAGACCATTCAAACAGAGTGCTTTTTTTGCAACTAGCAATTTTGCCTTCTTGTGACTATTCACTATATTCTTATTCCCGATTTTTCCTCATTATATATACATATATATATACTACTAGTCAACTGTAGTCAACCAACTGTGACTGGTAGTGTATATATATGATCTATATCCTTGACTCTGGAATTACTTACTCACTTGTTTTGATTTATTTGGAGTGTTTTAGTCTTTCAATATTGTGTTTTTGCATTTATTTTGGATTTTATTCTCTTTATGTATTTTTCCCGTGTTTATTTGCTGTTTTGTCCATACTTTTAGCTTATTTCTTAATTGGCTCCACCTCCACTTCTGCCACAGTGAGAGCTTGCCCTTCCCTGATTACATTCACCTGTTTGTCATTATCCAAGTGTCTGCCATCTTCTGGTTAACAACCTGCATGTTTTGCACCATATTTCCTCCACATCCCCGGGTGTGTGTTTGACCATTGTAAGTTTTTTGACTCTGCCCTTAAGCTTTGTGATATCTATAACTTTGCTTTGTGTGACAGTGAACCAGCATGTGCTCTGAAAGCGAGGCAGCTAAATGGAACTCAGCCATTCATGTGATCATTTACACATGTGATTCTCCTACTTTGACCTGTCAGAATGGCTGCTGTGAAAAGGGGCCCGTTGCTTCTGGCGAATTACATTTTGCATGTTTGTGTCCTGTACTTGGGTCCACTTTTGTTCATTGCAGAGTTTTCCTGATTCTTTTTATTGAAAAGGGAGACTTTACTAAATGGAAAGCTCACACCAAAGTCAACATTGAACAGCACTGAGAAAATGTTAGTGATGCCATTACCTCCATTTTAGCAAGGTTTTATTGACCATTCATATATATTTTTTAGTCTCTTTATTAGGATGCAAGAAATATGCACCCTATTACTACTACTACTACTAATAATAATAATAATAATAATAATAATAATAATAATAAAACTACTTTCTGAACCAAATGGCTTTTACAGGCAAAAGTCATTTTTAAGTGCTTGAGTCAGAATTTAGTGTATCTTGAACTTTTTTATGGGGACTGTCTTGCAGCGTAGTGCACTGTTGCCTCATAGCAAGAAGGTCACTGGTTTGAATCCCAGTTTGACCAAGGGTCTTTCTGTGTGGTGTTCACATGTTGCGCCCATGGGCACATGTTTTCTCTCGGGTAGCCCGTTTACCTCCCACAGTCCAAAAACCTGACCGTCGGTGAATGGTCTGTACTTATACAGTACAGTTTTTTGAACCATTCACTCCCATTCACTCACTCTTCTATACCCATTCACACACTGCCACCACAGCTGTCAGGAGCAACGTGAGGTCAACGGTCCTGCCCAGGGACACATTGGCATGTAGACTAGTAGATCCAGGAATTGGACCCACAGCCTTTGAGTTGAAAGACAACTCGCTCTACCACTGAGCTACTGTCACCCGCTGAGTCTCTATAGGTTGGCCCTGTGATGGACTGGCAAATGACTTCTTTCTGCACTTCCCAGTGTTCTGCTTTAGATTTAGGCTTCAGTCTTTTTCTTACTTTCTCTGTCCAGGTTATCCCACGCTGCCTCACTAATATTCAGGTCTGGACTCCGGGGACGTCAGTCCATGACTGTTTGTGTTTTATCAGCTGTTTTTACTACAGTAGCAGTGTACTTGGGAGTGTTGTCATGCGGAAAAATAAAGACCATTGAAGAAGGACTGGCAGAAATCTCTCTCTGAGTTTTCTTTGATGATTTCTCTCTGAGAGTGGCTTTGCTCTAGCAAAATTGTGATTTCATGTCTGTTAATTTCTGTCTTCTGTGCATTTTGATTGGAATAATGTGATCTTTTATTATTGTTATTGTGCTGGATGACACAAAACAAACAGGTGCTAACAATGACCTTAAAAAAGGCCTCCACTCCACTTTTGATTTAAGTAAGAGTCCGGCTCCTGCTATTGAAGTGCAGGGCAAGGTCATTTTCTGAAAAGTTCCTACTGCACAGGACACATTCACATTACCTGCATTTTCTAGTTGTATAAAACAGGCTTGATAAAACACACATCAACTTGTCACCTGATTATTATAAAACCGATGCATTGGTAAATAACTCCCGAGTCTATGTGCACCCTGGATTAGTCCACACGGTGTGATTAGTTAGCCAATTACTTTGTTTTGAATATTTCCAGGCTTCGTCCGGCGCTCCTGTGACAGCTGGAGCAGCCAGAGAAAAAGAGATAGGATGACTGCAGCTAATGAAGAATGGGGGGAGCAGGAGGAGGAAGAGGAGGAGGAGGAAGGCTTTATGCAGCTGTGGGAAACAAGAGGTGAGATTGACAGACGGACAGCCGAGTGTATGTGCATTATTCAGTTGGTTATTCATTTGATGGGTTTTACTTGTGAAGGTTTCACAAGAAATGAGTTTTATATTACAGGAACCTAAAATGGGTGAAAAATAAGCTTGTCTTATACCACAAATAATTCACTGATATAGTATAAACATTTACTTTCCAATAAAACCCAAGTCTGAATCAGCAAAGCCAACATTTATTTACCTTCATGCAAACTTGTTGCTTTGGCTCTCTTGCCGGTCCTGCGTCTCTCCCTGTGTGATTGTGATTTCAGGTGCTTTCCCTCAGTGACACTGTGTGTCCTTCTTTGCTGTTGCTGTGCTGCACCTGCTGCTTTCTGGATCTGATTCTCCGCATGCTAATACCACACTAACACCAGCGTTCCCACCTCAGCAAATCAGATTTTTTGAAGGTAGTGTATTTTACCTGTTACCTGTTTTGTTTTCTTTTGCTGCACTGCACCTAATGGTCAAGTAGGATTTCTTGCAAGACTTTTGCTGCCACCTACTCGTGCGTCTCAGAAATCCACCACAAATCTAGGAGGACGCCTACATGAAAGAAACATAGGGTGAATTTCCATGATCTTGATGCCCACTTGAATCCCTGGACTCTTATCCATTGAGATCCTTATTGATCACTTTCTGAATAATTCACCCTCCTATTCAATTAAACATGTTTCTTCACATCACAGTTCAAAGCAACCAGAAAGAAATAAATGTAGCTGAGAGCAGGCATGTAACCCTAATGTATATAATGTAATAATGCAACCCTAGCCTGCTGATTCTGCTGTCATGATAAATGTCAGAAATAACAAAGAAAATGTAAATTATAATGGTAATAGAGAGGGGAAAAAAAAACAGTAACAGACAAGTATAGTGTGGTAATAAGAGATAATACTACAGATATTATAGTAAAATTAGATGTTATTCAAAGTAGTTTCAAAGTAATAGCTTGGTAATGAGAATTAATATCATTGTTATATCATTATATGATTATTAGTGAGTAAAATTAATATTTAACATATTTATAAGTTTAAATACCTCCTCCCCCATGTCCCACATGCATTTGTCCATTGTTATTATCAAGCTACTGCTTAGTGAGTACCTTAAAATATGCCAATACCATAATATTATTTTGCCGCAAACCAAATCCCCCGGTGTTCCTTTCTTAAGAAAAATACAGAAAACATTTGAGACATATCCAAATATATATAAGAATATATAATTTCTTATATATAAAAAATATAAGAAAATAACTCAAATATTAACAAAATACATTGATGACTGAGCACAAAATAAGCAAAAATTGATTATCTTTATATTATTTTATTTTTGTGTAACATTTTCATTCATTTATGAGCTTCAAAAAACCCAACTACAGCATTTTAGATTCCCAGTGTCAAAAATATTGTAATATGATGGGGAATTTTAAAAAAGGCTACAGGAATGCAGTCTTTTATGACTAAATGTCTGTGATGGATAACTCTGTTCGCAGAGCTAAGTGAAAATTCTGGTGATTGGCACATGGGAATATGATGTCATCACTCGATATCCATGCCTAATGATGAACAGGGTGTTTTTCTCTGCGCCTTCTGTCAATCATCAAACAGACTCACCTTGTCTTTTCAGTGACGCAAGATCGATACGAAAACAGCATGTGGGTTTTTGCAATAACCCTCCTCTCATTCAAATCATTACGCTTCATGTGGGGTTCAGGCTTCTTTTCTTTTCTTTTTTTTTTTGTTCTTTTTTGCAGAAGCCTCATGGCAACTCACAGCCCCCACCGATACTGCTCCAATGACAAGCTTTCTCATGTAACCCTTTTCTTTTGTATACAGTAAGAGCTGCATCATTGTGTAGCTGCGGTGCACATAATACCTTGTGCTTTTCCTCAGCACTTACAGCAGAGACAGAGAGTTTGATGGAAAATCTCAGAGCAGCTGAAGAGAGCAAAATCAATAATCTATTCTATTTAATGGGCTGGAATGTCAGAGTAACTGGATAGGAGTGGATGAGGCGAACCGTCCATCGCCAAATCTTAACAGAAGGATGCACACAGAAGAGTCTATCTTTTCCTTGCAATCTTTCCACACATGTGCTCTCTCTCTGTCTCCCTCTCCTTCTCTTTTCCTTTTCCTCTCATGTGTTCTGCTGCTGTGTGTGGGACCCACAGTGATCTTGTGTGGTATTCACGGACACTGAACATACTGAACACCCCCATAGCTTCGTTTTTGAACTGTAAGATGTGCATTTATAAAAGAGCACCAGTACTGCTTTAGTAAATTCATTTGTGGTTAGGAGGAAAAACAGCACACACAGGCACATTGGGGCAGCTTTGAGGTCACTTTGGAATGAGGCAGCAGGACACGTGCGTCATCGTTTGCAGCATGCAGTCACGTTGCACTGATGTACTAGTGATTCTGTAATTTCAGGTGAGTTTAATGAGGGATGTTGCTGTACAGTCGTTTTTTTTTTGGGGGGGGGTCTAATGTTTATAAATGTGGGCATATATATTAATGGTACTTACACAAGATTTCATAACTGGTCCAGTAGTTTGTATTGGGCCACATCTGTGACAGGCGGTACTGGCAGCAGTGTAGTCTCTATGGGGCAATTGTGCAAGAGTTATGTCCGTGTTATTGCCAAAAAAAAAAATCTGGAAGAGTCTGACAACATGACTGGAGCAGTAGTGTCACTCAAAGCCCTGTTGATCAGAGGGGGGAAATCCTCCGACATGGTGACACAAAAACAGAATTCTCATTTAAATGTCTTTTTGCTGGGACTTGCTGTCTGTTAGCTGAAAACCAGCCTTTCAAGACTGGGAAGGTCTTGTCAAGTCTCGGGTCTCTTGAGAAACACAGACTGCTTGAGTGCACAGAGCGAGTGGCCAGACACAACTAAACTTTGGACCGGCTTTTTTTCGAATGTCCAAAATTAAAAAAAAATGCCAATGTTAGTGTGACGTCGACCAGCATGGACATGGCTCCACGGCTCTGTTGAAAACATATGCACATGGCCAGGAGAGGGGAAGGGAGGGGGCAAGCATCTGAGGTAAGTTTTTAACAACAGCAAGGATACTGTGGTAGATGATGGACGGATGGTTGTTCACGGTGGTGTTGTAAAAGATTTCTACTCTAAAACTGTAACAGGAGTTCAGAAGAGAAAAGGCAAAAAAGTGACCAAACTTGCAAAGTTCCACTTTAATTAGGAAACCAATACAATAGCGACCTGCTAATATTTAGTCTGCTGCTGGTGCAAGAGTGTAACAGATCCAGTCATTCGGCAGTCAGCATGTTGCACAGAAATGAAGAGGAGTAGAAGCTGTATATTTCAATCTCATGCACACTTGGACGTACCATACTGATGAAAGTCTGCACATATGGAAAAAAAAGTGCATCAGTAGCACTAAGTCAAGTGAACATTTTAAGTTATGGCTAAATGTTTTTTTCTTTTTTTCCATGTTATAACAAGATTTGTTGAGTTATTATAACATGCAACCTTGTTACATGGGTTACCCCATGGGTAACCCTAACCCACAGCGTTTTCCACACTAAAACAATGTCACTTCTGAGCACATTTTCCTGTAATTATGACATAAAATCTAACCCAGATAAGACAAGATGTATTTTTACATCATCAAAGGACATTTATGCATTATTATTATGACACAATCTTATTATGCCAAGGTCGAAAAATATCTTATACATTTTTCAGATTATTATGACAGTAATTTATTTTATTTTCCTCGTGTGGCAGCAACACACTTTTGTATTATCCTTTTTTTTTTGCACACACACAAACACACACACACAATCAAATATCACACACTTCACTGAGCAAGTATGATTCCCTATTCTCTTCATCTTTGCCATGCTTCAGCTTCAATGTGTGAAATGCTCATCATCCACTAAATATTTCAGGGTTTCGAGAAACAGTGTTAACTTTCACTCACTCATGCCACATAAGCACTCTTGGTTTAGATATAAATATGTATATTGTAGATAGAATAGAAAAAACTGGCGAGCCTCAGTTTAAATAGCACCACATTGGTTGTTCTACTTTTTTTGCCAAACTCTTACTTTGGAAATGCTTTGATAGTCTTTTGACTTTGATGGCTGTTTCCTCCTCTTCCACGCTGTGCTCTCCTCTATCCATCAGCATCTCAGTATCGGCTTCTAAATTAATCTGTGTGATTAAGTGATGTGGGAAGGTGACAGTTTCATTCCTTGTAGCACAATCGGAAGATTTAGCTGCGCGTGTGTTTCTCTGTCGCTCTCACTTGGCAGCCAATATTGGCAGCTCGAAGATTTCATAACTTGCTGGATGGAAAATGGAAATCATTTTGTGATGCAATAGTCTTTATCTGCTGCATTTTCTCGGTATGCATCCTACTCTAAACCAGCAGGTGTTCCAAACACATTCTCCTGTCACACAAAACCTGTTTGCACTGCACTCGTGGACATCTTGATCTTCACTACATACTTGTAAAATGGGAATTATGTGTGTTTTATGAGGCCACTTCTGGGTGTAATTACTGAGAACTTTGTTCGGCATTATGGCTTTTTAAAATTAAAAAGGATTCATTAGCAGAACCATGAATAACACTGTCAACTATCTTTATTTAATAGTTACACTATAATGAGGTTGCAAAATCCTGACATACTAAGCAATTTAATTTGTTGTGAATACGTATTTTTTGGATAACTCTCAAGGACTAATGTAGCAAAGCTACTATGCTAAATATAATTTTTTTTATTGACTATTCTGCTGTTGAATTTTTAAAATTGCTCAGCTTAAAAAAGGAAAGGATATGTTGCCTTTTCTCTTTCCTTTAAAGTAAGACCGTCTAAAATATTCAGTGAGCTAAAAACAATACATCACAAAATCCTTACCAAATGGATCCTTAAATTACTCCTACAGTATGAAGAACTCAAGTAATGTTTCCCTGCATTGCAGTCTCATTTGAGATTAAGTCTGGAATGGACATTGTCACCTTCCACTTCCAAGAGGCATGACCAATGGACTGTAGATGAAAATGCCTCTGCAAACAATCAGACGTTAGACGTCACTTCACTGCTACCATCCTGTTAATCCCGCCTCCACCTCTAGTGCCAGGGATTTGTCATTATTTCCCTCTTTTAGGACATTCTGAATTTGAAAAATAGTGTTCTTGCCAGTCCACATAGGATTTGTGTATAAAAGGTGCAGTTACTGGAATGGAACGTGAGACTGAGTACACATGCGTGAAACACTAGTCCAGGTGTGTCAAATGTGTGTGAATGGTAAACGGAGGCTTAATATAGTTGAAACTGCACCTATTTTTCTCAAGGAATTTCAGGTTGTTCATAATATGTTTTGTAAAAAGATACTTGATTAAAATAAGAGGTAACATTTTGGTGATTATGCTACTGGTCTGGCCCACTTGAGATCAAACTGCACTGTTATGTGGACCCTGAACTTTAATGGGTTTGACACCCTTGCACTACACTAACATGGACCCACTTTTAAGTATGTGTGGAGTCGCAGACATGTATGCATATGCAGTGTTAGCATGTGGCAGGACTTCATGGGATTTTTTTTTGGATATTATACAAATAATTAATAAGGTAATTAACTGTGTAAAAAGGTAGTTCATCATGGTAAACCAACTGCTCCCCTCCCAGCCCTTTTAAATGCCATAAGCTACAGTGTATTGGGCTTCAGAAATGCCTTTTAATTCCAAGTTTTTTGTTTATCTTCACTTAAGATGGAATGTGGAATTAGTGGTTTCAAATGAGGGCTGACACCAAAACCCTACAGTCACAAAATCACAAATTCAGCTTCATATTTCTATATGTAGCCAAAAGTCAGTATATACTTTATTTTGTCCATTGTGTCAGTTTATTTGTCACTTAGTTGTTTATGAAATGTTTTATGACATGTAGCGGTAAAGATTTCTGTTCTGTTCTAAGAATCAAAGTGCCTTAAATTGTCTGCATTTTAATAAACACATACTGATATAAAAACCTGTAAAACACATCTACATTTACGCACACATATAGAGAGAGATTTTATGACTTTCTATTCTGCTCTGTTGCAGTGACTATCACCATTTGGTGAGAATCTGGGCTGATTGGCAGCTTCAGTTATGTTTGGACGTCGATAAATTGCCGTCCTCACGTCTGGGATCTTGTTCGTCGTTTTCAGGATGAGGAGGAAGAGTAGCTACAGAGAGCACTTTGGTTCAATGTCACACTGCAAATTTCATGACCAAGTACATAAGCCCACGCTTTACTTATGGCACAGACGGCTTCTGCTAATTATTATTATTATTATTTTTTTTTACTGAAGGTTTGGAGAGCAAGTATTTCTGTGCCCAAGGAAAAGAATATTGAATTTTCTTTATAGAACGATGACACTTCTTCACCTTTATAAAACCCTTTATTCAGATTCTTTAGCATTTTTTATTAAATTACTGAATAACTGGGATATATATTTCAGAAATAAATGCACAGCTATAAAATGTAATGTACAAAATATAGCTGCATTATACTGATGTTGGCACCGATATAATTCAGCAGCACTCATAACAGAACCATTTATTCCTCCTAAGCTAAAAGGAAAAGAACATTAGGTTTATATTTAACCGTAATTACACCATTACTCCACTGACACTCTAGTCAATTGTGACTTGCATTGTCAGCATTTACCTATTTCAAGAGTCAGTCGGTGGTTGTCAGGCCAAAGATAATTGCAAAGCATGGCGCGCCTTGTTTAAGTCGTGTAAATAAAACTGAGTGACGTGAAGCTCATAGTTATCAGCCTGTTAAAGGGCAGAGCGGCTGCAGACTCCTCCAGTTGTCTGAAAGCTCGGCGCGGCCAAAGAGGCCGAGGACACCGAAGCTCAGCAGTGTGGAGGAAATCAACACGTTTCATCAGAAGGGAGGCAGTGGCTGAATGGCCTCCTGATAAAGAGCTGTTACTGAGTCATCATCAGCGATTTTTCAAAAACTGGTGGCAATAGTGAAGGCTGATTACATGCATTCACCATTTATTTTACTCATTGCCTGCTCTTTATATCCAACAAAAAGCTGTATTTCCAGGATTTTGAGAGCAAGAAAAACACCTTTTTTATATGAATAAAGCCTAAATCACTAAATGTTACAGTAGGAGAGGAAAAAGCCTTCAATCTTGTGACTGATCGGCAGTTCATTTTTACATTTTCATTGTTACTGAAATTACACATGACTAATAGTATTAGTATTGGTTTTGTCTTTAGTGTGCCTTGTAACCTGCTACAATGTAAAGGAGGTAATATTTATGCACTGCAATGTGTAAGTGAGTTGTAGTAAAGCAGCACTGAAGAATAAAATGTATTTATCTATTGTTGTGCTTCATAAATCAATTTAGTCATTAATGGCATTTTCATAGCTGAAAGTCTTCAACATTGTTCATGTTTTTGCTACATTACAAACAATTAATCCAGTTAGTTTTGGCTTCATATAGCAATTTAGTGAGAAGACTGAACAATTTAACATGTCATATATGTAGTGACTTTTGATTAGTTTGTAGATGAGAAAGTGTCTGATGCTGACATATGTTCATTAGGTCGTAGAGCCTATACATTTAGAGGATGGATATGCGACATGATGTATCCATGGTGAAAAATCCAGAAATAATTTGAGGGCTCGGGTCAAGTTTGGTCACATCAAGTAACATTGTATAACCCCATTTCACAAAGGTTGTGTATTTGTAAATAAAAACAGAATGCAATGATTTGCAAATCTTATAAACCCATATTTTATTTCCAATAGAACATGAACAACATATCAGATGTTCAAACTGAGACTTTTTGTATTTCATGAAAAATATTAGCTTATTTTGAATTTGATGGCAGCAACACATGCTGGAACAGGGTGGTGTTTACCATTGTGTAGCATCAACTCTTCTTTTAACAACTGTCTGTTAACATCAAGTGAGGAAACCAGTTACTGGTCTGTGTACGTTTCAGCATTGATGGTGCCTTTGCAGATGTGTAAGCTGCCCACACCATAGGCACTAATACAACCCCATATCATCAGAGATGCAGACTTTTGAACTGTCCTCTGATAACAAGCAGGATGGTCCCTCTCCTCTTTAAGTCCGCAGGACACAGCATCCATGGATTCCAGAAAGAATTTCAAATTTTGATTCATCTGCCCAGAGAACAGTTCTCCATTTTGCCTCAGACCATTTTAAATGAGCTTTGGTCAGAGAAGACAGCGGTGTTTCTGGATCATCTTCTACAGCTTTAACTTGCATTTGTGGTTGAATGTTATGTGAGCCGGCTCAATTTTGGGTATAAAAAGGTGCATTCAGTTTTTTGCCAAATAAATAATAATAACCAGTTTAAAACCATTTTTGAAATATTTCAGAAAATTTATGTATCCGTGGTTTTATGACAGGTGGCCTACTGTGAAACTGACCTAGGGTTTCTGTTTACAACAGGACATTGAACACAACACACAGGCTATTGAAGGTGTATTTCATCCTTTTCTGCCACAACAACTCAAAATAAACTAAAAAAAAAAATGTCAGTATGCTCTCAGAATCAGGACGGTTGTGACTAAGGGCTCTAATTTTCGTAGACCAGGCCAAGTGTAAGGGGGTGTGTCCAGGCGTATTTTACAAGTTCTGTTCACAGTGCAGGGGGTGCAGCTAGGTGTTTAATTATGTGTGGACTGTTGGAGGAAGTCACAGTATACAAAGAGAACCCACACGCACACAAAAAGTGTCACAAGAAACGCCCTCATGACACCTTTGCTGTGAGGTAACAATGCTAAAATTATAAAGTACAGAAAGCACTTTGATAATGATAATGATAAATAAACCACTTCTGGAGTGCTATAGGGCAAGCTACAGCAACATTAAGCTCCTTTCTGGCACTGCCTGTGCCACAAATGAAATGATTTTGATCCAGATTTGGACCACAAATGGGAAATGTGGACGGCCATGACCAAACACGACGGGTGTGAAAGTGCCCTAAGTCTAGAGGGGTCTACAAAAAAAAAAAGAAACACTGAAACATCTTGGCTTTTTTTGTGAAACCGTGGTGGTGCACAGTACTGCTTATGCTGCTCTTTTTAGAAGCTTGTTGACCCAGTTTTGAATTTTGAATATATAGAAGGATTAGTGGCCCGGGCATTTTGAACCGAGACCAGTCCACCAGTTAATGATGGAAAGACAATGAAGCCTTTGAATGAAAACAAACTTTCTTGTGACAAGGCTTCTACATTGCCTCGTTGGTGTATACTGTATTTGTCTAATAAACTTAAGTCTACACCATCCTTCCATTCTATACAGTACTTAGAGGAAACCAAAAGGCTGTTTGGTCTTGATGAATATTAAAATGAATAATTGACAGATTTAGTGATATTTTCATAGACTATTCATTCACCACATCAATAAACAGCACAGTATCACAGAATATTTCCTCAAACATGGCAACCTTTAAAAAGTGAAAGGAGACAGGTGAGAAAGAATAACTCTTGATGTACTTACTAATATGATTACAGTACTGGTATCTAGAAAAATGTGAGAAAATAGTTGTGTCATATACTCTATACAGTACTTACTTAGAGGAACCTCCTGAACAAACAATGAACAATGTATGATGGGATCCTGAAAATAGGATAGGGTTCAGATTCCCCTCCACTCACGCCGGCGGTGGGTCTCTCCTCCTCCTGCCTCCCCTTCCCCTCATCCACCTGACGGCCACCTCCGCCATCGTTACCTGCAGCTGAAGTTGAAGCTCCACCATAACCACCAGCAAACATCTGTGTTTGCAGCATCTGCCTGAAGGGTTTGTCGCTTTTTGTCTCAAATCTTCTCTGCGCTTCCTTTCCACTTCTTGCTACTCTCCATCTTTTTGATCTCCTCTCTCTATATATGATAGATTGATTGAGGGAGGGGGCATTGGCCCTCAGCTCTAATTGGTCCAGCCCAGAATTAATCATGACTAATGGGCCGATCTGCCAGTTTTGTGTACCAATAGGTATCATGACTAATATCATTACTAATACTAGTCCTGTTAGTAATAAAAAAAAAAAAAAAAAGGCCCAGCCCAAATCACCATCAAATGCCCGGTGGGCCGATGGCCAGTCCAGCAGTGATAGCAGTTTGTCTCTCTGTCTGTGTTGTCCCTGTGATGGACTGTCCAGGGTGTACCCCACCATCTACCTTATATATCAGCTGGGCTCGACTCCAGCCCCCAGTGACCTTCATGTGGAAAAAGATGAGAGTGAGTGTAGGATATGATGTAGGCTTTTAATTTCCTCTTTCCTGCTCCATCCTTTCCCCATTTAGCTTTTTAGACCCACGTTGCCGTTTCAGTTCCCAAGAGCATATAAGCAGGACTGATCATAAACTTTTGACTGTTTTGTTGATTTAACTGTGACATAAAGTCTGTATACTGCTCTGAATATAAAACCAATGAAATCAAAAGTAAATAAATAAATAAAAAAATCCATCCTGGCAAATGAATGAAGCAGAAAGAAAGAAAGAAAGAAAGAAAGAAAGAAAGAAAGAAAGAAAGAAAGAAAGGACATCCTGCTAATTTGGACCAATCCTACAGTGTGTAAAATATATAAATAATATATAAATATCATCCTCAAAGAATGTTGCATCAAAGCTTGTGTATCTTTCAGTCACAAGAAAGGGACTGATTGAAAAAGCCCTTTTGTTTGTTGGTAGAAAGAAATTTCCTCAGAGAAAAATTGAAAGGAGGGAGCTTAAAAAGCGCAGCTGCCACCATCATCTTACGCCTTCTGTTCAACTTCACACAAAACCAACATTGGAGCAATGAGGGGCATCATCACATACATGTGACTTGATTGAAATGGTCGGCTATTTTCACTAGCTTATTCTCTAAAGAAAATAATTTTGTCTTGGAGTTTTAAAAAGGTTGCCTCACATTTATTGTATGTCAGAATTCCAACAGAATGTAGGAAACTGAGCTGCACTCATTGTCTTTAAATCATTCCTGACAGTAATGAAGCATTTTCTGTTTTTAGCTCCTTGTACTGCTATTAACAGTAATTTGTGAAAAGCAGTTTTAATTCTCTTGTTGACTGTGAGGAAGGAGGGTGGTGATGTTAATTTCAACCTCAGGGAAGGATAGACTCAGTGCTACAGTTGCTCGGTTGTAGTTAACTCATGTAGTGCATGAGTGTCTTGGTATTATATTCACCTCAGCAGTCATTTTAAAGTAGCCTTGTTTTGAATTCCAGTGCACAATTAAACAAAGTGAGATGAGAGAATTACTCTTTACTTGACCCTTTATCACGGTCTAAAAAATGTCACTTCAGGCTATAACACTTTACGTCATGTGCACTGCAATCAGATTTTATTTCCCTCTTCCACGTTATGATCACATTAATAAAGGAATATGTATTCAGAAAACTTTTTTCAGTTGGTTTTATCTTTATGTAAACCCTTGACCCCTTTCTTTAGAGATTGCATTCTCATGTGAGGACATTCCTGAAGATTCCAAATAAGTTTGAGGTCTGTTGCATCCTGTTTTTGATTTTGGTGAGTCTCGCGCAATTAAATAAAACGGACTCCTTTCACTGTAGGTTTAGTATCAAGGCTGAATATATGAGAAACATCAATATCACTATTTTAGCACCTGTAAAGATTCTCTCTCTCTCCCCCCCTCTCCAGCTGGGTTAATAAATGTGAAGTCAAAATCATATCTGTGGTGTGGGAGATGAGCAAAACACAGCAGACACAGCAGCCGGTATTAACACACACATGCAAGCACAGACGCGAAGTAAGCACTGCACTACGCTTCCAATGTGAACCAGGCAAAAGTAAGAAGCAAGACATTTTGAATATGGGAGAAAAGAATGGATCGATTGGGTTGCTTAAAGCTGTAGTGTGTAACCTTCAGATGTCTGTTACATTCAAACCAATGAGTTCACACGTTGCTGATTAAGTCTATCAGCTCTGGATGACTGTCTTTGTGTTTCTCAGTGTAGCAATGTTAAGATCTTGTGTGACATTCCCACGCTACACGCATGAAGTGTCTAGACGGACTTGTGAAGCAAGACGGCTGCAGACAGGTTGGAGTGTGACTAAAAACACGTACAGTCACAAGTGAGTTCCACCCACAGTGTGATGGGAGAAAAGCCTCTTGTTCCCCACCCGCACCTGCACTGCTGTTGTATACACACAAACGCTCCCTCAGTCAGGTCTGACAGTGTTGCCTGTTTTCAGATGAAGGATGCGGCGTACTAATAATGTCATCTGTTCACAAAGACCCAACAGAGGGGGAAGCAAAACAAGAGCAAAAAGAAATCACCAAAAGTTGCTTTAATTATGATCAAGAAAACAGAAGAGAGAAATAGAGGAACAAAGTCCACATGTTTATGGAGTTTGAAGTTGGTAAAGACAGATGGCATTTTCTCCTCGATGACCAATGTGAACCCCTAAAAATACATGCAATGGGCCATTTTGACAAACTTTAATAGAAAAGCACAGGGGTTTTCCTAATCACATAAACAATGGTTCTGTTCACTTCAAGTAAATCAGGACATTGTGACAGTGAACCAACATGCACCCTGAACTGAGGAAGCTTAACAGAAATTATACCTGTAAGATTTTTTTATTATTTTCTTTTTTTTTTATCATCAATGGTCATGGATTTTTATTCGTTTTACCTTTTGTATGTGTACTTCAGGGAAGCATTGTAATTTTCCTTAACCTTTATTGCTACATGCACTTTTCTGGAAAATATGATACGACAGCAATTATGGAGAGCTGGTACTGGTCTGTAACATGTGATTTCACAGGTGTTTACACAGCCTTTTATATGACACTGCTGCCATGCAGCCCTTAGGAATTGCAACAATTAAAAGGGGGGAGCTTCCTAACAGAAGAGTTTCTGATACACTTTAAAGGAACATTTGGTAGATTGTGTGGGATAAATGGTGTAGTTTGTGTTAATAATTAAAGACGCCAATAGCACTCAGCTGTAGTCGCAATAGTTTCATTAGTGTAGTTATTACACTCTTTAAATAATGTTCTTTTAATCAGTTGCCCATTCTGTCGGCCATCAGTTGCCCTGTTGGGCACACTACAGTGTACCGAAAACGAGGAAGGTTGTGGTTCCTTTTAATGGACTGAAAAGCAATTTGGAAGATCCAGTCTCTTCACATCCAGTCCCAAACTCCAGGTACAGACCAAAAAGATTAGGATTGTGGGACCATTAACAGCAGATGAAAGTTTTTTTTTTTTTTTTTATTTTGCAGTATGTCTGAGCTCACTTTTAAAGATGTGAGAGCAGAGCTTGTACACTCGGGGAGCAAAGAAAGCAATTGCTACATTCTGCTTGTTAATTTAAAAAGAGTGTGTTTGAACCATTTAGTTGGTCAATGCCTCTCAGCCGTATTCTGGTGGAGGGTCTTGTACAACTAGGAGGAGGTTGTATGACAGACCCAAAACATGCTTAGGAAATGACATATCCAACCTGGCCTGGAAAACTGCTAGGATTCCCAGGAAGAGCTGGAGGGTGTGGCTGGGCAGAACAACACGCCAGGTGCTTTGCCAATTTGATTTGACCAAGAGAAATGGCAATTACACAGCTTGTTAGTCAGCATTTGATTACTTAAACGTATGTTTTTCCCTGCAAATTTTAACAGATGGCTCTAAAATTGTGCCAAATTAAAAAAAAAAAACCACTGTACAACTAT
The DNA here is from genome assembly GCA_016785285.1 of Brachirus orientalis. Classification (NCBI taxonomy): domain Eukaryota; kingdom Metazoa; phylum Chordata; class Actinopteri; order Pleuronectiformes; family Soleidae; genus Brachirus; species Brachirus orientalis. The sequence continues at coordinate 18,279,947 of JAFBJR010000425.1, read as the reverse complement.
CATAACTACAATCCATGACATCCCCAGAAGAAAACTAGACAATCTCACAAAGTCAGTTAAAGGCAACAGACAGAGGACACTGGGCCTCATTCCAAAATAGCATGTGCACACATGCCTGCCTAGATTTTGTCCATACTCTGAACATATTTTGAACTTCCTTATATAATTAATATGTCCTGTCCTAGAAAAAAGAGCAGAGGAATTGGAATCATAACCAGAAGGTTTCTGGTTCTAATCCAAGGGCTGGAGTGCCCCTGAGCAAGGCACCTCATTGTTCCCAGTTAAGGCACAAATAAGTGCTGCCCACTGCTCCTACACGTGGCTTGTGTGTGTTCACTACTGGTGTGTGATAAGGATGGATCAAATACAGAGGTCACATTCACTATTATTATTGGTGCATGTGCACAAATGACTAATTCTAAATCTTATGCACTGACCAAATGTTTTAAATAACCACAAAATTGTAATCCTAGTGCTGGTGTCAGACACGGATAAAAGGGAGGGTTGCGTCAGGGCATCCGGAATAAAAACTCTTAGGCCAAATTTATATGAGAACCATTGAGTCTACTACTATTTGCATTGGTCCAGAGCAGCTTGACCAAGTTTCTTAAAAAACCTGACATGAGGGAACACTCTGTACCTGTAGAATGCTAAATTACTGCAAATGACTAAGCATTTCAGTTCCTACTGTTGCATTTTCATGTAAATGTGGTAGTGCTCAACATGGTAAGATGGTTAAATTAGAATTACGAGGCCCATGAAAGATTACAAATTACAAATAAAAAAGTGCTTTTATAATGCTGTAATGCTAATGCTACCAACTGAACTCCTCTTTCATGAGTAGGTTTAATTTGTTCCCAAACATCTGTGCAGGAGCATCTGCTGCTTACCAAGGACACAATTAGCAGTCCATCAATCAACTCTCTCTGCTGAAGCAAACTTGCATCATGCTCTGCCAAAACCATGGGCGTTAACGAGCAACTGTTGGTCAAGTCAAGCTGTGCTTGGGCATTACATGTGATGTTGCAAAATAATATTTACGGCTTTTGTCTGAAATTGATTACAGGACTCACAAGTGCATTAACTACAGCATGTTGCTCACAATCTGTTGCCTGAAAGAGCGTTTGTGTTACGAACATCACCAGTGCTCACATCTACTGTGGAAGGTCTTGAATACGTTGACAACTGATGTGTGACTAAAAGGTTTTGGTGTTGAAAAAAAGAGATTCTCTTCTCTTTTCTCTGGTTTAGTCACCGACTCGACCTTTGTGAGGTTCAGGTGTGTTGCTGAAGGCTCGAAATCAGCCATCACTGATCAACCTACTGTAGAAAACCTAAAAATTCGACTCCACTGCATTTTCTTCTACGTTATGTCAGGAATGTTTTCTGAAACGACATTGTTCATGACATTAGGGTGTAGTTGATATGGATTTGGGTAGGTGTAGGTACAGAGAGAAACATCTAATTAGGTTTATAGGCACAAAATAAAATTAAATAGGAAAATATCAAGTTTTTCTTTTCCTCATAGCATCATCAACCAATAGTGAAACCCATTTGATGTTCTCATATAATGTTGAAATCCATTAAACACACCACATTGTAGCATTAAAATACATTGGAAGAAATAAATCATATCATTATAGGCACAACGCCTATCTGGGATAATGGGTCTATCTATCTAGACCCATTATCATATTATACTGTACATGAGCACATAACACAATATAAAAATATACACAAACAACATACTCACACAAAAGAGACAACACAATGTCAAAAAAAAGGTGGAACAGCATAAAATTAACAACCCAAATGAGGGAAACTAAATAAGTAAAATAAATAAAAGAAGTCAACTAAAGTGCAGCCTCTGTGACCACTGCTTATTGTATTTAATCTTTCACAAACATTTTACATGTGGACCCACTTCTCACAGATGACAAACTATTGTGACCCAATTCACAATATAAATTGTGACAAGAGAAAGAAAATATTTCAGCCTTTTTTATGTTACTGCTATTTCTGTAACATCTTGTGTTTTTTGAAGAGGTAAAAGAGACATTTCCAAGCGATGATGGTGAGAAAAAAATCACCAAATCTATTTGGTGGCCTAGTAACTGTTAATATTAGCAGTATAGAATAGGGGAGCAACGGATCAACATGCCTATAGTTTGGTTAGTACTGCAGTTTTGGGTCAAGGTTTTAATTTTTTGCACGTTAGGGAGAAGAAAAAAACCTTTGAAATGTTCACAGTCTTGTTGTATTTTGTTTTGTACAAAAATTATATGTTGTATTCAAACATACTGGTGAGACGGCAAATTGCACCTCTGCTCATTCTTTCTTTCCCATGTGAGTCAGAGAACTACGGTGGCCTTCACATACCAGAACACACTTTCACAACTCTCTCCACTGTTTATGCTTCAGATTTCATGTGGGTGCAGCCTCTGTAAAGAAAGGCTCTTACAGTACATATAAAAATGTTATTATTAGGCTACAATTAGACAAATGAGTTACACACCAGCACCAACATATATGAAACTAAACTGCAAATAAAAACAGATAAATAAAATAATATATAAATAAAATAATTATTCTTCACTAAATTAAAAAAAAAATTTATTCATGATTCTTCATGTTTCTATTTTACATCATAAATTATTTTTTTAATGGCTAGCACTGTTGCCTCACAGCAACAAGGTCACCAGTTTGAATCCCACTTTGACCAAGGGCTTTGTGTGTGGAGTTTGCAGGTTCCCTGGACTGGCACCATCGGTGTCTACATGTTGTCATGAGTGATATAATGTCCACCATTTGTTTGCAGTGTACCAACACTGAGGCCTTAGTGTCAAATTGAAATAATATATTAACAATATGAATTTGACAATAACCAGTCAAATGTAAACTAAGTGTAAAAAGAAGAGGAGTTATAGACAGTCATGTAGCTCTGTGTTGCTCTGAAGATCCAGCAATGTGTTGTTAAGGCCCCTAAATCTGCACTGACCGCCAATAACATTATCATATATAGAAGGCAACACTTATATAGTAAGATGTGACCTGCTTGGCATTTTGTAGCTACGCAATTTAAATGTTTAAATCAAGGGTTTTCCACCACTGAATAAGGTCACGTGTCTGATGTAACAAAATTATCGCTTTAGTGTGAGTTGAATTTCAAGGGCGTTTTGCTCCAAATGAGGACGGAAGAGATGCCGGTGTTAACGTCTACATCCTTATGATACACGTGGAGATGTCCTGTGCTTTGCTACACACCGTGGTCTTCTCACGCTCCGTGTAAAACTCACGGCAAATGCAAAATATTTCCACACTGGCGATTTCAGCAAAGCAGGAGGGAGTTGGAGTTTAATCGACGTGTCACTCAAATCAGCAGTTGCCGTGGTTACTATTAGTTGGCAGCAGCTGTACGTTGGCATTGTAGTTGTGCTACAATGCTACAATGCTACAATCGTTTAGCCGTTGCTAGATGTGCTTTAAGTTGCACAGTAGCAGGATACTGTCGCTGCAGACAACGACAGTATAATTTCACATCAGAGACTGTGCCCGCCTCCTATCCTGTTGCATCATCTCTGAAGTTTGACTACTGCTGTGAACTGTGCTTTGCTGCTGAGAGCTCCCTGGTGGTGACACTGTGAGGTCATATCCTTTTTAGTTCTTCATGCATGGAGCATCAACCCCCCACCCCCCACCCCACCCCAAATGAGTTCTCCAGCCAATTATGATCCACTGGAGACTGACTGGGCCCTTATTTGCACCATCTAGCATTTACACACAGTAAGTGTGCAAATCACATTCCTGCTTGAATACATAACATCGCTCTGGGGATGGAAAGATGGATTTGCTATGACTTGGTATTATTCCACTGGTACAGCCCCTCAAATAAGACTGTCCCTTGCTGCAACTCTCCCTACTGGGACAATCTGCAGCATGACGAAGAGCAATTATGTGGCGCATAATAGCCAGCACTAACCCTAACTCTGTTTAAGACACAAAGGGTAAAGCAAAACCCTGTGGGACACACTGTGACTGTGGAGAATTGAGGGGGAGAGTATGTGTGACACACTGATGCAAAAAGCCAGCGACAAAAGGATAATAATGGAAGGTCAGAACTCTGCCTGACATCACCAAGAAGAGGCAGCTCGGTCAGGATTACAGGTTGTACTGGTGATGTGAAGCATTGGGATGCACCACGACTCTTGCAGTTACACTCCAGTGTTAAATCACTGCAGAACAGGTGTTTTAGGAGAACATTTCTGAGATCTGTATCACATTAGAGCTGTTGGCTAAAGAGAGAAGTGGAAGCCCCCTGATCTGTACAAAAGGAGAAAACACTATTGTGTGTTTTGTTTTGTTTTGTTTCTCCATGTACTCTCAACATAACAACCTTGGTTCTTGTATTATTGCAATTCCTCTTGTTGATTTTGGAGTGGGAGTTCCCAATGCCATATGCCTGGAACATCTCCCCACGGAACCATCCTTTGTTGGAGGACACCATCAGACTTGATTTATTTCCTGCAGACCAGACAATGCAAACTGTTGACAGTATGACAAAGCCTCTCATTGCTCGATCTGTCAAATAGAGAGTCTGTCAATGTCCACATAGGAAACAAGAAAACCCATCTTGTTTGTGTCAAGATGTGTGTTTTGTACAATTTGACATTTCGAGGCCCAGTAGTAGTTGGGAGATTTTACTCAATGTGGCAAAATTATTGCAATTTATTGCATCAGAATTTTGACTTGGACCTTTTTTACCTTTTTTATTTAAGGTTCTTAGACTGCTGTTTGTCCCACACTGCAGGACATGCTGTCACATGACCTGGAGTCTGTAAGTTCACAATCACAACTACATTAGTGCCCACAGGGGGAATCACGCCATTAGCATGCAGAGACATTTAAGCAGGCAGGGGCTCAAGTGAAAAAAAAAGGACACCTTTTCATAATTATTAATTGAAAGAGAAAAATAATGTTCAATTGGCAAATGCATTTGTTTAAATAAACATAAAGTGCAGAGGTTTAATAGGCCTTCTTAAAATTTTTCTACAAAATTACTAAGCTGCAGCCTCATAGAAATTACACCTCAGGTGCAATTTTTAGGGCATTATTACACACATATATTTATTACATAAAATATAAATATGAAATTAATAAAAGCAATTAATAAAATGGCTTTCTAAAGAGGCTCTTACTGAGTAAGAGGGCATAAATGCAGGTGTGTTAGCACCACTTGGGTTCTAACTGAGCATGTCCATAGGTCATATAGCTATGTTTACATTGAGTGGAATGGTTTGGTTTGGTTTAGTACAATACAATTTTTTTTTAGGAATAGTACTGAAATAATCAGAATCAAGTACAGCTCTACATTTACCAAGTAAAGTTACTGTTCTCAGCCAAAACACAAGCCTGACCCTGGGGTTTGCTATTCCAAACCGTACTGTACTGTACTAAAAGAAAGAATATTATGATGGAAACACAGCAATACAACACTCACAGTAGTAGATGAGGCAGTCCTGATTAGTCATTTCGCAAAAAAATATGGCTGCAAAAAAGCATGTATGAGTTCAGACAGGGACTACCACGTTTAACTTATCTCAGTTTCATATCTCAAACAATGAACTTTCATTGTAGTAGTGTTTTCTGTGATTTGTTCATTTATAGATGTTGTAAGACTGCTGTCATGTGTCGATTAGGGACAGTTAGCCATGATTTGCAAAATAGTGCAACAAGCAAAATTCCAGGCAAAAAATTGTGTACTGTGAATGTGGAAAAAAACTGTTTCAGCCATTGGCCCTTCCCTCAAAAGGCCAAAGGCTGCTGTAGTGTATGAGGTGCCATTTGTAAAGTAGCTCAAGCTGAAAATAACATCAACATTTTGCCACATTTAGCTTCAAACAACAATTAAAGTGTTGTGAATTTTTTAACGTTAACTTTTTCCACATTTACTTTACATTATTTGTTAATTTATAAATATATCAAAAATCAAAAGGAACTTACCGGGTGTAAGTTACTCATTAAGTTGCTAAGTCGTTAACTTTTGGAAAACCAACTTACCGAGTTGGAAAACCAACTTACAGAGTGCTGTGGTGGCTCGATGGTAGATACTGTCGCTGTTGATGTACTGTTAAAATTCCAAATTGTCACCAGTACGGCCCTTCCAATGCTTTCTGCTAAATTGGTATTTTCCACGGTGATGAAGTGACCGATGGTGGATTGCACCACAATAGGGGTGGGTGGGGGTGGAAAGTGCTGGTCAAAGTGAGGCCAAAACATATAACACGTCAAGAACATTTCACCAAACATGTTTTTTTTAATTGGCAGTTATCACGTTAAGGTATTTTCAACCGTTCATTTTCTCCGATAAGTTAATTTCCTCTATTTTAATTCGTTATCTTATTCTATAAACTCAGTCTGACCATCTCAAGCTTTTATTTTGGTACTTCCGGTTACTGACTGTGTGAATTTACATATTAGCTAGTTTTTAGTTATATTTGATATTTATATTTAATGCTTAACATTTACGTTACAACATTTTTAAATGTTGTTTGAAGCTAAATGTGGCAAAATGTTGATGTTATTTTCCGCTTGAGCTACTTTACAAACAGCACCTCCTAATATATGGGCGAGGGAAGTGGGGTGCAGCAGGTGACAAGAGGGAAAACACATAGCTTGTAAATAGTTTGGTTGTTTGTCTCCTTTTTTTTAGTCAAAAATTGAATAATTGCTTCTCCGATAAGATACTAAAACATGTTTAAAGTATGTTAAATTATTACTTTCCACTATCTAACTCAAAGACATCAGCACGCTCAGGTCAACAAGGTAGGGAAAACAATAGCACAGAAAATAATTCTGGATTTATTTGTTTCTAAAAGCCCCAAAGCCACCAGTGAGTGAGGATGCAGTGCAAGTCTCAGTGCAAGTGTGTCAAATAATGTTACAAGTGTCTTGAGTTCTGCTGGAGCCTCAGCCCTCATTAGCCCAAGAGGAAACATTAGCAACCCATGCAGCACCTGCTGGATTTGAGCAGCCATGTCAGGCGAGCGCGGGCTTTCCAGGAACTAGATATGGCACAGAAACATGTGTCAAATAAAAACTGTGTTTTGCAGGCACATACAGAGTCTTACATGCTGTATACTACACAGCACCCCTTGGCAAAATGACTGTATGTTCCTGTCCGTTACCTCTTGGACACTTCAGACTTTGGCCTTTGTAACTAAGCAGAATTTTGAATGCTCCTAAAAAGCTACAGTATATTGCACACTTAAAGCTTAACTGAAACTGAAAAATGCCAAGAAATGGGCTGAGAGCTGAGTGAGGGAGGGGGAGTGGGGAGCAGTGCAGGGGAATTTGCAGCTGTCTAACTTTGTGAGACGAGCCTCTCAGTCGCTCACACTTCGTTTCCAGAGCTGGTGTTTGACCAGAGAATCTGTAGATAAGCTGATTTTCATCACAACATGTACAAGTTTAATGCTTAACACTTTGCACCTGGATCAACAAATAACATTACTAGATATCCATATACTCAACACTGGGTTACACCTGAAAAAAATTTGAGTTACTTTTTAAATGAAGGGCATTGTTTTTAGAGAACAGTTATTGTCACCACTTGCCCTCCACCCCACTTCTACTTTTTGTTTTCTACTGTTTTATATCTTTTTTTAATAATAATTTTTATATCTTTCTTTAAACTCCACTGCAAATGATTCCCATCACTTCTACTTAAGTGACATTTACAAATGAGGGTAAAATCAGGAAGGCAGTGTATCTCAAATTGGAAAAGGCATTGGAGTGGAGATAAGGCCACTGGCTCCATAATATCAAACCAAATGATATGAAATGTCAAATGATGTGAAATTGTTGCAGAGCGAAATTTTATGCCCCCGCCCTCATCAGTGCAGCATTCATTTTTGTATTCAGGCTCGTGGGTAAAACGGTGATTAAACTGTTGTTATGTGGAGCTGTGATTAACAGCATATCCAGCATATGAAAAATAAATATATTAACACTGAAATAAATGAAAAAAATATATATATTATAAATGGTCGATTCATGCGGTGCTTCGTTTAGGAAGTAATAGGACAATTTGGACAAGTGAGCTGAAGGCTCCTTACTGCACATTTTCATGATTATTTCTTCGCCTCCAGGCCAGAAACAAAGCAAATGTGGTGCAGGGAGGAGAGAACATTCTGGTTTTATTTCACCTACTTTCTGCACGCTCTGATATAATTTACATGCAGCTCATACACTGGATGTTGAGAAATTTCTTCACAGCAGCAGCTGCTGCTTTTTTCTGGTATAACATCCAATTTGAAACAATGTTTTTCCAATGAATTGCCAATTTCTCAATTACCTCACCCGTGTTTGGATGATGATGAATGTTTTTTTTTTTTGTTTTGTTTTGTTTTTTTGTTTTTCAGCTCCAGCTCTGTCTCTTTAGGTGCTGTTGTTCATGATTTGCTTTCAGGAGTGGGAAATGCAGTTAATTAAGGTTAATTTGTTAAAGCGAGAACAGATTTGAAGGACATGGGTCACTGTTTAATGCAAGTAAGTCAATTACACTGGCTCTAATGAGATCAACCTGATGAGGGCCACCAGGAGTGACATAAAACCTTATCAACCATAGATTAATTGAGTCAGGTTTGTTTTTGGATGTTTTGAATGAAATAATGATTGATTCACTGTATTTCTTACAACAATCTTCAGGTCAGTAACTTGACCCTGAAAATTACATTACTATCGCTCAGGAATAATGATCCCCATTCAATAAAGCATCGAACCATGGGGCAGTAAACACCTCATGTCCATGTGTTATATTTAATTAAAAGCCATGACCTCACAGCCTTTGTTATGTGACATGGAATGAGCAGAAAATCTCGTCCTGCTCATGTATTCTTCACCTCTCTGCTGAATCTGTTCCCCGTGTTCCATTTGAAAACCCATTCACGGTCCAGTGGCTCCCTTTTCGGGGGATTATCGACAGCGAGCCTCTATTTGTTCTAATCTATCGTCTTTCTTATTCAAGAGCTGGTGTCAATCCCATAATTATACTTGCATCCTCCAGGCAGATCAGGCTGAAAAACTTGTACGTGGAATAGTAAATACTGTATATAATGATTCATAAAAACAACAACAAACACTGTAAGTTATTGCCAGGATTTTATATCCTTTAACTTTCACAGTAAATTACATCATTATTTATTTTAGGTGTGGCTTTTACACCTCTAAAGTAATGATATACAGTAATTTTTATTTATACAGGAAAATATAGTGTAATTATAGTCATATAGTGTTAAACAGTAATATATACTGCATGGTAATATAATATATTTGCTACTGTAAAATGAATATGAATATGAAGTTACTGTAAAAAGCAGTATTTATACAGGAAAATACTGTGAATATGCTGTTTGGCACTACTACTGTGAGTTTACTGTAAAATAGAGTAATAATTGTCTTTGTACTACTATAAATACTATTTATACAAGAAAGGTATGTGAAATTGCAGCAATGACATAATTGTCAAGTTATAGTAAACAGTTGTTAATTTAAATAGTTGACTACAAAATAGATACATTAAAAAAAAATGTTTACAACATATTAATTCACTCTAAACATACACACTGTAATTTGTGGTGAAAATAATACTGGTAATCTGGTAATAATTTACTGAGAATGTACAGGCAAATATTTCACAGTGAAGGGCAAAGAGTATTTTTAAGACCTACCATTTGGACATTTCCTCTTTTACTCCAGAGATTTCTTCACTGATGTGGAGTCAGAGGCATGTGCAGCACAATATTCCTATCTTTTTTAGGGTCATTAATTTTGTGTTATAGAGACTTGGTGTTACTTCTTGTACCCTCACCAGATGTGCAACGCCCACAGCTCTGGAGGAGCCTCTGTGTTTTCGATAAGACGAGAGGTGAAGGCAGCTCATGTTCACGGCACGGCAGTGATGTACTTGTATGTGACCCCGAGGCAGATGAGCAGATGCTTCATTACCCTCTCTGCACTACCAGGATTATAACAACACATTGGTATGGAAATAAGGACTCGTGGATGCCATAAGGGAGCAGGGATGTGTACTGAACATAGATGTTCACAATTATTCTGAGAAAAAATATAATAATGCATTTATAGAAAGATGGGTTTTGTCGATGTAATCTACAGTTAAATGCGTGGAGAAAATAATATTCAGCATTCACTCATACAGTTTTGTTATAATTAAGTGTATCTACACAACCAAATTGAATAGCAATTTAGATAAACTGAACCAACAATTGGGTTTTGTTTTTTTTTTACTCCTAGCTCTTGAAAAACTATGAACATTCATAGTTAAAACTGATAAACTTCAGTATATCCAACGTATTCTTATCCAAGAGCGTCATTTAAGTGTCACCTTACAGATGTGACAAGGAGTCCTTCTGCATCTTAAAGAGAAGCAACCGGCTTTTAACTGACTCCAATGTAAACCTACAGAGATTGAAGTTAGGGTTACAGGCCAGGATAGGACTGAGTTTAAGGTTTGGATAAATAGCCTGGTTAATCTTAGTGGATATTCACTGTTGGCTCACACTGGTGCGTCTCTTTTATACCTTGTGCTATAGTGTTTCTTAGGAGACACTGAGGGACAGTGACAGAGCAGCAGTATATGACACACACGACATGAGAGCGAGCTGGTATATGATAGCAAAAATGCACAATTACTGTTTCTGAATGATGGCTGAACCATTCACAACAGGGGATGAATGTGATAATACTTAGGCTGCCTTACTCCTCCCACTGAAAATGTCAATTTTAGTCATTTTGTTGCATAAGCAGTGTACAGCAGTCATGTTAAATTGCATCAGCATTTTAATCTAAAGCCTCATAATCTTTATCTACACCAACCCCCCCTCCCAAAGAAAATAACCTCAGTTCACATCTAACCTAACCTAACTTGACCTTTCACCTTATTAACCTATTTATTGGTTTAATCTGTAACACTTAGTGACTATTAGTGAATTAGTGATCTAATGGTGAGACTACAGATTGTAACAAACGATGAATCATTTGCTCACCGATAAAGCCTAAAATACATAAGCTTTTTTGGGGCTACAAAAACTGAAGATTGTAATTCCAAACCATGATATACAAACATTTTTATGTTTGTACTACGTTAACACTAAAACACCTCATGACTTCCTCAATGAGGGAGCTAATAATCAGAGGCTACACATTCTTTGGTTCAAATGAAAAGCAACAAGCTGAGAAGACAAGACCAACAAAATGAGAAATTTTTATTGTTGTTGTAAAAACTGATTAATGATCTCTCTCTCTCTCTCTCTCTCTCTCTCTCTCTCTCTCTCTCTCTCTCTCTCTCCCCACCCCCCAATTTCAACAGAATGCTCTGTTATGCTTCTACTAAAGCTTAGTTACCTGTCAGCTGATAGTACCTTTAACTGATTTCTTTATTTTCCTAATAATCAGGTTCCCATCCTTTGGACATAATGTGGCACCAATGAAATCTGAATAATTATTTAAAAGGATGAAACACCTCTACAATATGAAGAAAGAAAGACTTGTGTGCCCCCATATTCACAAGGTTTCTCCTCTTTGTGACTTTGCACGCACATGAAATACATTATGCACTGTAAAATATTTGACTGAACATTTATAGTAAATTACTGGCTAATGGCTACTATAGTTTCATTACTTTCACAGCAAATAAATGTGTCTAACTCTACAGTAAATTACTGAGTGCTACGCATTGTACTTCCACAGAAGGTTACTGTATCTTTACTAATGTAAATTTACTGCAACCTTAATTATAGTATTTTCTTATATAGTAACATCACATGTATGGCACATAACTGATTAATGTTTTAATACTATGTTTAAAGATAAAAACATGGCATTATATCATAAATTATTATAGTGAAAGCATAACCCTATACCATAACCTTTAATGCAGTGACATAATGAAAATGTAATTAAATGTCCACTTAAAGACTGTGAAGTCCTAGTAATAATATAAAGTATATGTTGTACACTGTTACAGTGGCTGATGTGAGGATCTCCTTCTCTTCAAGTTCATGATTATTAACATTTTTCTTCCTTCAGATTGCATTAAGTGCAGCATCACACGCATTTATGCTTTTGACCAATACAGACCTTATAGATTTTAACTTTAACATCAGAATTATGTTCCTGACCATCGCTGACCATTTCATTTCTGAACCCAAACTCCGGGGAGATATCACTCCCAAAGGAGTAGAGTGAGTCTCCAGACAGACTTGAGGGCAGACTGCTAAGCATTTTTTTAAATCCACAGACTATGAGAGCGGCATTTTTATCAGACTGTTAGGAGGCTGTGTTGAATGGGACGCACAGTTACCATTTTCATAGGGGATCGCTGCTAATAGCAAGGTGTATGTCACGACGGAGCAAAGACAAAGGTGTCGACGTTGTATATTTTCCTCTTGTCTGCTTTTGAAGGTGCACTCAGCTCACATCCTTTTTTTGCCTACAGAACCAGAAAGGCTGGGTCACCTGCTAGGTCACAGCATGGCACAGTCAGCCTCGGTTGCATAGCGACTGTGTTCAATGTCATCTTGATGTTTTTTGAAAAAAAAAAAAAAAAAAAAAAAAAAAAGAAACCCTGTTTATCCCTGTAAGCAAGGCTCTTCAGAGAAGTCCTGAGGGATAAAGAAAGTAAATCATTTCATGTAGCAGCAGGGATTCTAAATGAAAACATAGTTATGTCTAAATCGCTGAGTCTTAGTACAGCAACATCATGCCGGCAAACATGGACCCTTTACTCTCTGTTCAGTCATTGAAACAGAAAGCACACTGTATTTCCAAAGCAAATCAATCAGTACGACAGGACATAAATTCTATCAGTAAATGTGGAGGATTTGAAGTATAACTAAACCCCTAAACCACTTTTTCCCGGTGAAAGCCAGTATATATACAGTAGGTGTTTAGTAAGGTAGTCATTTTCTGATCCAGGCGCAAACCTTCACAGATTAGTGTAGTGTTGAACTTATACATATTGTGATTAAAATGCCATTTCTACGGACTCGCTGGTCAAACACCAGCTACTGCGTCCAAATGTTGCCACTGGCTTCCTTCATCCATGCTGTGCGTCACTGGTCACCCTGTGACCACGTCACCGGTTTTGTCTAATCAGCACGAGGCTCTTTGTCCCAGTCTCCTCCCCTTTTATAAACGCCATTTGTCACATTTCTCTGTCAAGTCAAGTCAAGTCAAGTCAAGTCAAGTCAAGTCAAGTCAAGTCAAGTCAAGTCGAGTCAGTTTTATTTAAGTAGCCCCACATCACAAACACAGTACATGTCACATGTAGAGAAACAAGTTCAGCAGATAATATGAAATCAACAAGACTGTGGGTGGTTCACGGTCAAAGGTCAACTGTAGGGAAACTGAAACACAACGGTGCACATTTTGCCAGATTGTGGTTTCATTAGAAGAATTTGGTAACCCAAGATGCTGCCAAACAGAACAAAACCACTGACCACTGTAGAGGTCCATGCTCCTGGACCTCAAAGGGGTGTCAAACTCATTTTAGTTCAGGGACCACATACAGTGCAATTTGATCTCAAGTGGGCCAGACAAGTAAAATAATAGTATAATAACCTATAAACAATTAATGAAGTATCTTTTTACAAAACATATTATGAACATCCTGAAATTTCTTGAGAACAATAAGTGTAATTTTATACCTAAGTTTACTATTTACACATGTGCATTACAACTTACAGATCACAGTGGATCTACAAAGGCACTAAACTATTTGTCACAGGTATCAGGAACTGAAAAATATAGTAGTTCACATTCTATTAGACTCTAATCAGTATGTAAAATTGTCACAAATTCAGTAAGTGGGCCAGATGGGACCTTCTGGAGAGCCGGTTCTGGCCCACGGGCCGCATGTTTGACACCCCTGGTGTAGGAAATTGAAATATTTGTTTCATAGAGCACCTTCTTAGACAGCTGCAACGCTCCAAAGCCCTTTCACAAGATGAAGAGATAGATATTGTGGATTTGGCTTTGTGAGTCTGACATGGAGTAAACAAATTTGGTCTCTTTGTTCCAAGAAATGTGAAAGATGAAAAAAGTGAAGCATAAGCAAAAGAGGTAATTAGGAGGTAATGCTGTTTTTGGTAGTGTGTTTCAGTATGTGTCCAGTCTGCAGGCCACGAGTCACAGAAATTGTGATGGTTGTAAACCTGTTATTTATTTGCTGTGGATTGTCATGAAAGTTTTATATTAAAGCCCTGTATGGTTTCTTCTGGTATCTTCAGTATCTCACAATATGTTTGAGGAGATGATTATCTTTCATTCCAGGTAAATCAGTCACCATTTTGTAAGTGGCCTAAATACGTGATTAATCTTTATAAAAAGATTCTGCCTGTGGATATGCAGAATCTATAAGTGTTTGGGGCCAAAAAGCCCTCTAGTTTCAGACCACACGCATAGAGGCTAATTCGGTGCTAATTTGTCACCAGATTATAAAGCCACTGGGTTTTGAGATCGTTCAGAGATTAATGGAGACAAAATCCTCCTCGTTATTATCCGGTCATTAAGGAGTTTTGCAAGATGTGCTCAATTGCCCCCAATCAGAACATGATTGGCAGTCGCTTAGTGTGAAAGTAGTTATATACTGCAAAAATTGAATTTCAAGAAAGTAAATTAAGCTTTGTTTTGGAAAATTGTTCTTTTTTTTTGCCTTGGAAGAAAATAATCATAGCAAGCAGTTTTTTTTTTAATAATTTAAGAATAATTTCTTAAATAATTTTATGAACAATACATTTATCTTTGTCTTAATAAGTTATTACAGCTTATGATAAGCTTTAATTTCAATGGTTTGCATGAAATTCCAACTGCTCTTGCAAGGTTTGTGTGTTCACTGACTGATGTGTATTAAGTATGTGTTAAATACAGAAGTAAAATTCCTTATCACAGATTGGTATATGTGTAAATATAAGAAATTCTAGGGTATAAATTCTGCTGGATCAAGAATAAACATTTCTAACATGACAGAATTCCTTTGCTTGTTACAACTTGCTACAGCTTTCTTAACTTTTGGCCAGTTTTGTCTATTTTTTACCCGTTTTTCTTCCTTTTAATGAATATTGTAGTGTTAACATGCTGGAATGGGGTAACATAACAAAAGTTCATCAGAGAAGGAGAGGGAAAAAGAAAATACATGTACAGAAATTTTCAGTGGCCGAACTTAGATTAACCTGGTTTCTCAATGTGGAGACATACTTGTCAAAGTTCCCCTGGGTGAAAGATCATGTATAAAGTTCCTGAGATACACAGTCATGTGATCGAGAGTCTTAGCAGTTATGACTTTGCATACTGGTCATATGACTCTGATAATCACATGGTGCGAACTTGGCTTAAGCAACAAATATCCACACTCCTTTTGCTTTCCCTATATCTTCAGAAGTCATGTTTCCTCATCCAGTGATCTTCACTCACGTGGTTTGACTGAATAACAGCGTTCAGAAGTGACTTTTAGATGGACGATAGTTTCGAGTGTTTGTTTGCCCTCAGCTTCACCCTGCCAGACTGAATACGCCAGACGAGACATTGTTTTGATTTCAGCTGCACGGCCGTCTGCATCAGATTCTATATGAAGGGGGAAGAAAAGTGCTACACCCTGCCCTGCAATCTTCACTGGGCTGAAGTAAATTGCTTTCATTTTGGCTCGGCTCTCTTTTGTTATAATGTGACAAGACTACTGATTAGATGAGTGGCAGATCAATAAACTGTCGAGGCTGTGGCTCAAAAGCAGCACGGGGAAATCAAGAGCGAGACTTTCTCCACCGTGTCTGCGGCTTTAGTTCACGCCAAGCCTCTGGTCCCACACGTTCACGCCCCCATCTGAATTGACACTCGTGACCTAAAACTTATGACTCACCCGTTAACAGTAGGTAATGATGGCGCTACTATTTACCGTCATCTCCAACATGGCATTAATTCTCCATCATGACCAGAGATGTAGTTATTTATTCAACATGTGCTTATGTAACCAGTGAGTACACATGAATCAACTCACATGATGAGGCAAACATTTCATAATACAGTCAGTCAGTCAGACATCTATTACAGTGCTAATTTATTTATATACTTCATCATCTTCTTTCAGCTTCTCCCTTTAGGGGTCGCCACAGCAGATCATCTTCATCCATCCCAATCTCTTGTGTCCTCTTCTGTTTCACCAACTGTCCTTATGTCCTCCTTCTCAACATCTATGAACCTTCACTGTGGTCGTCCTCTTTTCCTCCTGCCCAGCAAACTTTGTCCAATATAATCACTATCCCTCCTCTGTATGTGACCAAACCATTGCAACCTTGCACCTAGTATATCTCCAAACTGAGATATACTATATAAATAAACTAATTTCTGTCCATCCTGGTCACTCCCAACAAAAATCTCTCAGTCTCTTCAGCTCTACCACCTCCAGCTCCACCTCTTGTCTTTTGGGCAGTGTCACTCTGTCCAAGCCTTTTTCCTTCTGTCACAGATCACCTCTGACACATCACCACCCACTTCACCCTACCTGCATTCTCTTCTTCACCTTTTTTGTGCACTGTCCGTTGCTTTGGATGGTTGACCCCAGATCAAACCATTTACTTTCTCTACCGCCACTTCCAGCATCTTCACCGTACCACCTGTCTCACTGTCATTCACACACAGGTAGTCTGTCTTGCTCCTACTATCCTTCATTCCTCTTCTCTCTAGTGCAGACCTCCACCTTTTTAGGCTGTCGCCAATCTGTCCTCTCACTACAGATTACAATATCATCTGCAAAAAGTCCACGGAGACTCCTGCCTGACCTCATCTGTCAACCTGTCCATCACCCATGATGTCCATCACCCATGATCGAATACAGTGGTCATTTATTTATATGTATTTATTTATAATGCATAATGCACATTGATTGTTTTAAAAAAAATATTTATGAAGGCTAATGATTAAAACATAGCATATTGATGCTTAACGCACAGACACACCACAAGCAGTTGATAAATCAAATATTGTAATTGTTTGACTGATGGAGGAGAAACATGGACAAAAGCGCACAGCAAATGGAGGGCACTGCAGGGTACAACAACAGCATTTTTATGAGAACCCCTTTAAATTGTGTGATGGGCTGTGTACCGGAGAAAATCCATCAATTTAACTGACGAGACGAGTATGCAGGATTTGTTGATCCACTGCTGCCTCCATCAATAAGTTCAAATGTGTTATTTTGTTTCTTCCGTGTTTGAAAACCTGTCTTTGGATTTACTTGAGTGACGCAAACTTGCAAAACAAGGCAGCAGTAGACCAGCAGCTCCTGCAAGCTAAAATCGTTCATTTTCTCTATGGGATTTGGAGCACAAGAGAGAGCCATTTGCAGTCCCCAGTCAGAGCAGCCTCTCTATGGCAAAATAAAGTGAATATGTGTCAGTACCTCACAAAAGCACACTTCTATCAGTTTAAGCACTATGGGTATTGAACATGTTTAGTTTTAAATGATACATGCTGAGCAAATTAAGCCACATTCAAAACATCCATTGTGAGGAAGAGTTGCAGTGTTGACAAGAGGCCAAGCAAGTTTTCATTTCCAGCTGACAATTTTGCTGCAGCACAAGCTGTCCAACTGTAATATACTGGCTTTTTGTTGGCAAATGCATCACAAATAAAGGAAGTGTCAGAAGAGTGAATGATTAATGACTGGATATTCTGGCACCTTTTCATTTTTACAAGAGAACAGTAGCTCAGAAAACTTGTCTGCTCATAGGTTACCAACAGCCTGCTGTCAAACTTTGGAAATGTAGCTTTTTTATTGCTTTTTAGTCTTGGATATACTTTAGTGATGATTGCATCTTCATGTGCTTTCAATGATTTCTACATTTCATCCAGATTACCCGAACTGTGAATGTTCTGGTCCTTATGGGGAGAAGAGAAAGTTGAGGAGCGTTGTTCCGTGTACTCATGACTGACTTCATGACTGACTGATCAGGACTTAATTGCAGCATATGTTGGCTGCCACATCACAATTGTTGTGCAGCCTTATTAGTTTTAAAAGTCATTTTCTGGTGCATTTGTACAAGCTTGTCAAATATCACAGGCCTGGCAGTATAAAACAATAAATTAACAATACATGTAAGCAGCACCATAGTCCTCCTCCTCATCAGCAATATGCAAATGTCATCTTACTTTTATGAGATGTATATTGTACTTGTGCAGCAGAAATTTAAGATACCTGTTTTTTCATTAGGTGCATATGTGTAACTGCATGTTAACACAAATATATAATCAGCCAATCACATGGCAGCAACAATGTGCATTTAGTAATGTTTGAGATGACCTGCTGAAATTCAATTTGAGCATTAGAATGAGGAGGAATGGTGATTTAAGTTACTTTGAATTTGGTTGTTGGTGCCAGAATGCCTGATTGAGTGGGATTTTCCACACACAAGCATCTCTGGTGTTTACAGAGAATGGCACAAAAACATAAAAATGTCCAATGAGTGGCAGCTTTCTGGGCTAAAATGCCAGGGGAAAGTAACTGGGCAGATTTTTAATTATGTGTTCAGGTAATCTCAATGCACAATATGTCGAAACCACAAGAAGGCCACATTGGGTTGCTTGTATTATAATAGTATTGCTTTTGAATTAATGCAGTATTGTATAAATGTATGTCTATCTGGGCCTAAATTGAAAGTGGTATTTATATATCATTGTGCAGTTTAATCAGTAGCTATGCGTAATATTAGATAATATTACTCTGCAAAAAAAAACTAGTAATTATAGTTGGTTATAGACAAGACAGATTGATTCACCCATTCACCTACTATAAACAAATGTAAACAAGTAAACAAAATAACTATATATATATATATATATATATATATATTCCCTGTTTTCTGCTGTAGTGGCTGGTGCTCATTGCCAGAGCACATTTATTAACAAGTCACACTATATGTGAAAACCAATCATAAAAGATAACAAACAGTAATAGCTGTTGTCTCAGCATACTTGTTAGAGGTCCGTTTTTGCAGGGTGACGGCTGGTGAATGACTCAGTCAGCGGAGATCCATTTGTGTTCGCAGCCTTTTTGAAGATGGTCCTTTTCCGCGGAGGGAAATGGAGCAGCAGGTAGCTATTTGCACTCCAATTAGGATTATTCATGGAGTTCAACAAGCATACACCTGAAAACTGTTTTTTCATACATTTCCAATAACCTTCTTTAATGATAAAGATAGTGGAAACGGGAAGCTAATGGATGGAGGGCACATCCTTCCAGCCAATCATGCTTCAGATCTATTTATCTCTTAATGAGTGGATAACAGTTTCAGCAGTGCCTGCAGTGTTAGTTCTGTGGTTGCCATGATATTATCTCTGTGTTTAATTTATTAAGCTTGAAGTGTGGTGAACCTCTTTTACATATATAGACATGACATCACCATCCAACACAGTTGTACTAATGTGCGACAGAGATGGAGAGAGGATACCCAGGAATAATAGTTGCTTCCATACTGTGATTTACATAAGAGATGTCTTTGAGTCTCCACTGGCAGTCATGTTTTTAGTGAGAACAAGCTTCCATTTGAGGGGAAAGCAGGGGACAAATAGTATGAAGTACCCTACAGTATATCAGTACCTCATGCAAAGAAACTTAAAAAAAAAAAAAAACCTGAATTACAACTTTAAAGTTACACGATGTAGTTTTTGCTCTCAGGATCCCCCTAATGTTGGAAAACAGTACTCTCTGTCGTAACGGTTGTTAAACTTACGCCATGGTGACATGTGCATTTGTTGACAAACCAATGACACTGGAGAACTCCAGCCATGTCTTCAACAAGTATGTTAGCCATAACTAGCAGCCAGAGGAGCAACTGCTCCACTGTGTGAATAATTTGAATTCCAAACATGAACTGGGAAGGACATGACTTCAATAACACCTGACACACAGCAGCTCCAACGCACTTTGTTTAGTTTGTAAGTGGACAATGTCTACTTACTACTCCAGCAGTAACAGAGCCAGGTCAATATCACTCCCACATCCTTCAGCGTCTCTCAGCTGAAACCAGTGAGTTAAACCAGGATTCATCCTTGTCCACCATTTAATCCTATCACTCTCCCACTTTTTCTTTGACTCCTCTGACAAAATCTTCAAACTCTTTGGTATTGGTGCTGTCTCTTCCATTTCCAATGAAATAACAACTCCTGTATAACTTTCACCCCCAAACTCACAGCAGCTTCGTTCACTCGGAGCACTGTGACGTATGCAGTAAACAGTCGAAGCAGTGAAGTTGGTTTCACATTGGTTGTAGTTCCAGTACAGGTGATGGAGACCTTCTCAGGCTCAGATGTGGGCACTACTCAAACTATTATAAGACAATATGACAATATGTTCAAAATATATTTGGAGACATTATTTGAAGGTTGATATACTACATGATGTCGCTTTAAGTCTAAAATATATGACACGAAGTTCATCAGCACAGAGTTGCTGTGGTGCACTGTTGTTAAACATGTCAGGGAGTTTTGTCATTTGACCCCAAATGACACCGCAAGTGTGAAAGGACTATGAACACATACTAGCTACTATTTATATGATCCCTTTTGATGTAAAGAATCGTTGATGGAAAAGCCCAGGAGGCTAAAGACACTGCCACTTCTCTTTGATCCTGACAGGAAGATGGCTGCCTCCCAAAAACATCATCTCGTCTCCACTTGACCCACTTGTTTGCTGTTATCTCAAGCATGTTGAGGGGGAGTGAAATGATATTCTGTCGCCAGCAGTAAATGATTTAAAACCATTTCTTCGCAATGCAATGATTATTTGGGTGATTCTGAGTGAGACCTGATATGTGTCATTTTTGCGGAGGCTTTTATCCGGAGTGACTCACTGTCACTGGAGTGCATGCTTCATTACCATGAGTGAACCCAGAGACTGTGTGAGCTATGCAGAGTTTGGACAGGAAAAGTCACTCATATTGAAGGCTGGTAGCAGATAAGAGTGTGTTATGCTGTTTAAAACTGCCTTTGTCTAGGATACAGCTGCAGGATGTGTGTATGTGTGTGTGCGTGCGTGTGTAACCCCCATAACAACCTCCATCTGAGCACTCATATCAGATGATAGAAAGAGACCCTTACTTTTGTTTACAGCCTCTAACTTCATCATTGTCACAGTCCCAGCTGTGCCGCCTCTCACGAGTGTTGCTTCTCCCCCTGCTGGTCCTAATGATCCGCAAACACAAGTCTGTAAAAATTCCAAAAGCGGCAGATAATTAGTCTTCCTTAATAAAGTCAGATTAGTTATATTAAGAAGTGAGAATGTGCCTCTAAATGTAGCGTTGAGTCTTCAGCCTGGCGCTGATGCTCTTATCATCATCAGCAGCAGCAGAAACAGAAACACTCAGTTATGATCTCTGATAATTGATTTTTGCGAGTGTGCTCATTCAAAAGATGCAAGGGTGGAGAGGGAGGGTGTGGAGCACTGAGAGACATCATTAAAAAAAAATATTCAAACTGTAAACGAGGAAAACATTTTTTTTTAGTAATTGTCAGTGTCACAGCATTCTCTCTTTTTTTCAATATTAACAGCATTGTCTGGATTCGTACAGTAAGAAGTGGTTATATTATTTTAAAAAGGGGGGAAAATGTATTTTGTTTTGGTCGGTTTATTTTTTTTCCCTCAGGACAGCAGGGAAGGAATCTAAGTGAACACGGAATGTGCCTGTGAGATAAGGTGTAGCGACTCTTTTGCTGTCTTATCAGTATCCTCTGCAGTCTTATACTGCCACAGCTCCAGTGAGAATTGACAATAACAACCAGAATGTTTCCCCCCCTCCCCACTTTTTTTTTTTTTTCCCTCCAGATGGATTTGCAGGATCTTAAAGTATGAAAGCTGCTGCCAAGTGCTGGTATTAAATGCTATCTTTCCTCATTTAGTGGGAGAGAATGCCAGGAAGCTTAGAATACATTTACTCATCTTTACAGGTGTCACTGACATGGACATAGAGGAAGGTTACTCTTCATTTCCATCACTCTTCTTACTACTGGCATTTATATGATTCTCAGCCCAGCAACTAGGAAAGAAAATATATGACAAATATCATATGCATGCTGTAGTTAGACCTCTTACTGCATGTGATTCTGGGATATAAATGAAACCGTTACGCTGTTCATTTTCCTCATTTCTCTGACACATGCTTTGACATGATAATGTTTATACAGTATGTAATGCACATACAGAAATAAATAGTTACATTTTTACAATTAAAAATGAACATTTCATGTACCTAATCCAGGGACATGTCAAATCCTATTGAATTAGCCCATGTTTCTTTATTGTGAATACAATAATTATAAAAGAGGAAATGATGATTCATCTGACATTTTAAGTAAAACAAAGCCTCCAAGATCCAAAACACAGACAGGTAATTGCACTCGTGTACTCACACATCATTAAAAAAGTACCAATAATAAGAAAATAAAAGCACCAATTACACTTTTTTAAAATTTGGATTTATTTATTATAGATGTCATGGTGTGTGTCAATAACTGGAGTCTTTTTTTCCCCTTGCTCTCTTCCTTTGAGTGTGTGATTGTGTGTGTGTGTGTCCTTGTACTTGCTGCAGAGTGAGGACCAAAAATTGTATAAACCCAACAAAGTGAGAACATTTTGACAAAGTGAGGACATTTTGGCGTCACTTTTTTTCACCCCTTAAAAGGGCTTTTTCAGGTTTAAGACCTGGTTTTAAGGTTAGGGTTAGAATTGGGTTTAGGTTAGGGTTAGGGTTAGGGTTAGGCATCTAGCTGAGATGGTTAAGGTCAGGTTAAGGGGCTAGGGAATGTATTATGTCTATGAGGGTCCTCACTCTGATAGAAGCACAAACATGGGTGTGCGTGTGCGTGTGTAGCGTGTTGTGCTGCAGGTGTGGCAAGTTTCCACTCACCTGGACTCCTCTGCTGATTGGCTGGCTGCTACACACCTGTGGTTCACTCCCTTTATCAGTACCAGCACTTTCCTCTGCTCAATTGCCAGATCATTTAGTCAATTTTAATGGTGTTTTTCTTTTTTTTTTACAATTTGTTTTACAATTTATTTCTAGAGTTTTCTTGTGTCACTTTTCAGTTGTTAATTGTTGCCCCTCTGTTATAAGGGTGGGGATGCACAACTACATTCAGGATTTAGTAATTACATAACCACTTCTACAGTCTTAGATTATTCAGTTGGCAACTAGTAGTTTATTAATTTCGGTTGCGCCAGATCAACTTAAACAATCCCCGTAGCTAAAAGAAATTCAAATTAAAGCGTAAGTGGTTACCAGATGCAATAAGTAACAACAACAAACTACCATCATATACTATTTAATCAAGTATCTTGATTAAATACAAACTTGAAGATATGGATGCAGAGCCCTGTGCTCAGTTTGCAAGTCTGTGATTTAGACTATTTGGTCATGTCAGAAACTGTACTGGGAATAAATGTCATCTGTAATCATCATCTCATCTAAAGAGTGGAGTCTGTCTCTCAAAGCCCATTTTCAGATGACATCTTCCTCCTACTGTAGTCCCACCATCCTCTCCAAAAAAGCCATTATTCTCTTTTTGTTTCATTCTGTTGGCAGTCAGCTAGGTTATGCTTGACTAAAACCACCTATAGGGTAGGTGTGAACATTTAGTAATTACTTCGCTCTATGTGACTGCTAGTGAAAGTGGTGCAACCCATTTTCATCCAGGAGTGACTATATTCATAAGGTTAGTAAACACTTAGTGAGAGGCGATGCAACCAGCCCCATCTCCAAACCAGTCAGGATGCACTCCACAGCTTCTCCAGCCTTGTGAGAACACTCCATCTGCAAATGACTCTCCCCTCTCAGGACACACTATTATCTCTCTCAAACCCATCATCACGTTTGATGTGTAAAATCATAATCGGCTGAGTTGATGCTTCAATAGCTGTTAGGTAAATGAAATTAAAATAGGTCAAAGTAGAAACATTATCTCACAAAAAAATGACTAAATGTATCTGCTTATATTCAACTTAAGCATTAGCTTGACAGTTATGCATGATTGTCAGTGCATCCCATATGCAAAAGTAATATACTGATATATTTCATTTCCACATGTGAGGTAAAAACATGTGACATATACAGTATGTACATAAACATTTTACTATGGGTATTTCAGGTATGTTTTAAACCTATTTCTTTCAATCAGACATTGAATTTATTCAACATGGACTACATCACAACAAATGTTACATGTATGAAATATCACTGTATAGGGACATACAGTATGTATGTTAAATTTCTGTATGGGATAAGAAATTAGGGGGGTTTTGTCGGAGAACAAATCATGTTCATGTGCACATCTCCAGGTTGTTTGCTTTTTAAATATACTGTGCATTAATGTAATGCAATTCACATACAAAACCTAAAGTCTTAACAAGCAGCTGAGCAATTCAATGATTAATTTCACCTACAGAGATAATAAAGTGGCTCAGGCTTCCGCTTGCTCCGCTTGCATGGCTCCTTTTTTGTCCTTTGTGTGACATATAAAGCAGGACAAAGGGGCAGCAGAGGGGTGACTAATGTATCCAGGTGGGTCAAATTTAGCTGGCTGTATAATAAGCCGAATGGGATCAAATTTGGAAAATGGAAACAGATCAGGAAACGTATTCCACCCCCCTCTGTGAAAGTAATGTAATGACCTTGGCGAGACTCGGAGCTCTGCTTTGGGTATTTCATCAGAGGTTTCACCAAGGTTATTTAGCTTAATCTTTTTCAGTCAGTTACAGTGACGTTTAATGCTACTAAAAACAGACAGGCTTCAGTCATCATTTGCCAGAATTTATGGGGGTAAACTATTGAAAGACAAAGTAGATCAGCCTGAAAATTCCCACTGAGCGATGCCTTATTTGTTATTGACCTACTGACTGACTAAAGTGCCATTTTCTCTGAGCACAATTGGCTGTGAAAAAACAAAAATAGCCCCCCACCCACCAAAAAAAAGAAAGAAAGTGGGAGAAACAGCATAGGAGTGAAATGAGGCATTCAAATGCCCCTTTAGAAGACAGCACTCTGACAAGACACAAAGACCTGAAGCACAGCATCACCATTCTGGGATGACATTTTTACAAACAGCTGCACAGTGCCATCTAGAGGTGCCTCGGGCAACAGTGAAGGGAGGGCAGCAGAGTTCAAGAGAAACAGCCCCAAGGGCTCACACTTAGGCGTCACCCACATTTCTGCAGGTGTGCATTCTGGGTACATCAGATGGTGAGAGGTGATATCAGTGTGCAGCGCACACACACACACAAACACACACGCTCCGATTCTCTCCAAGTGAAACGAAAAGCGACGTGTCGCTGCCATTGCTGTTTCTGTTCCCACCACATAACTAATCCCTCACTGATCCTATTTGGAAGAAATGTGATGCAACCAGAACAGGAGGGAGCGAGGGTCTGAGGATATGTCCTCTTTAGCAGGGCAGACCCAGACTTTTGGGAAGGATAAAAAAAAAAAAAAAAAGCCACAGAGTGCAGAAAATGTGCAGAGGTTGTAGATCTGTCAAAAAAAATACACCGTTTGAAAGTGGCTGCGTTATTGAGTAGCAAAGCTTTGTCCTTCTCTGTTTTAATCACCGGTGCTCAGCTGTCCCTGCGAGCAGCGTGACATCTTTAACAGTGCAGGTATACAGCCGCCAGATACACAGTATATACTGTATGCTGTCATCAATTTTCCTGCCCACTGAGCACACACTGTTCACGTTCAGCTCACCCTTGTCTCAAAAGTCAAACCTCGCTCTTCGTACGTTCAGTCCCAAGATTGTGTAAAGCAAATGCAGTGTTTCTGTGAAGACACATTATACTGTACATGGTAGAAAATATTGGCTACGATACGTAGTTTAATTGAGATAAGGCCACAGTCGGACTAAGACATGGTTCAGGAGAAAATCGATTTATTGGCACTGTATCAGCTCGAGCGTATTGAATCAGTTTCCTGTTGACTTTTACGTCATAGAAAAACAAAGAGTGAACGGTGAGATGGATTGTGCAGTGGCTCTGTTTGTTTCGTACCTCCTGTACACGTTAATCGTGATACTCGTGAATTAGATGGAGCATGGCTCTTGTGGTTGCTGTGCTGTCCAAAGAAAGACGCCACTGCCTTATGATTTCCGGCAGCAGTACTGCAGTTTATACGCCATCTCCTTCAAGTTCCGGGTCAAAGACTGGGAAGGAAATTTAAGTGCATGTACAGAACAAGTATACATGCAGGATTAATCGGAGTATGAATTGCATTATCCAGGTATGTTATTCCGACTAAGACTAGCTTGATTTCAGTCGGACTAACGTGTTTACATAACATTAAGAGAACCAAATTATTAGATGTGTCTAAAAGTACGGCTGAACGCACACCAGAGCCATAGTTAAAATAACTGTAATGATATCAGCATTTTACTTCACTGATTTGATTATATTCGAAGGAAATTTTTCTTGAGCCAGTTGAATCATTATAGTTCATATTATGGTTCATAGAATGTTAGAAAATTGTGAACAATGTTGGTTGCTTTTGTCCAAACGCCACTGGAGCAAAGAAACAACAGCAACAGCAAAACAAATTACATTTAAAGATCCAGTATGTTAATAGTGACACTATTGGTGAGACTGCAGATTACAACAAACAACACACTCCACGACTCAAGCACAGGGAACTATGGTGGCCTTAACACACCAGAAAGGATGGAAATACTTTTTCAAATGTTCCCCTTCTTTTTTGTTGGTTTATATGGGCGGAGCATTTGTTTGCATAGTCGGTTTCTGCAAGATGACTGTCTCCTAAAGGCAGGACCCTGATAATACACTCATCGGTAGCATATTCAACTTCTATGAATAAATACTTGTAAATGTTAAGCACTTGACCTTTTCAAAGGTTTAGTCACACTTGAGCAGTCTTGAAACTGAAATGCATCAGTGGAAGATGCTTTCCAAGTTATTCAGTTTATGGATATAAAGTAAGGCTGTAAAACATACGTTTCCTTATTGAGTGATAAAATGATTTGTTTTCTCACTTGCTTAGGTGTTAAAAATGTCATCAGAAAAAGGTGAAGGTGATTTTCCAAAATGGAAATTAAGTTTATTGTCACAGAGAAGCAAAGAAACCAGATAATATTCACATAAAAAAAAGTAAAGTTTAAATTAGAGAATTTAAAACAAAAAATCACAGATTTATCAATCATCAAACTATTTGGTTATAATTTCGCTGTTGATTAATTGTTGCACAAGTCATGAGAGTGTCATGGAATGATACAAAACCACACATTTAGGTATTGACTTATCAAAAATGACTTCTCTAAAGAAATATTTATTTTGTGAGACCGTGCACCCATCAGATTTCATAGTGGCTCACTGTGATTGCTCGCTGTGCTCGTGGATTTTTAAAAAAAAAAAAATGAATAAATGAGGATAAATGCAAGTGTTGAGTGGAAACATTTGATTTTTGTTTATTTTTAACTGCTTGTGAGAGTGTCTTGTATTTGTATGGGAGGTGAGTGGGAGGACGGGTGAGGTGAGGTGAGGTGAGGTGAGGTGAGGACCACAATATTCTTGAGTAAAATGGGGACACAAATGTGGAATGGGCTCCAGGCCGAATTAATTGCTAACACCTAAAGCAAATGTAACCTCGATATAACCACCTGATGATAACAGAGGTCAGTGTAGCTCCAGGAGCTCTTGTCCTCATTCCCATGAAAAAATAAAATAAAATCCTTGTGAGCTTATTGTGACTTTTACCAAAGACACAGTTAATATATTCCAAATTCAGGATCCTTCAAGGACCTTTACATCTGCTCTGAAATAATTATGCAAGTGGAGATGTTTTGGGGGCTTCAACTCATTCATCTGTTTAAATTATTTTCACTTCTGTAAAATAAAACTTTAATCGCTTGCTGCATTGTGCCCACAGATGTTACCCACTGGTAACATCAGAACAATAAACAGGGACTGAGTCAAAACAAAAACACAAGCTCAACTCCAAATAAACACCTGTTTGTTTCATAAGATCAGTAAACATTTTACTGAGTAGTTAATGGTGTTAGTCACTAGTCTTCTTCAGGAGAACATGATATCATTAGAGGAAAATAGAAGATAAAGCACAGCATGTATGCAGTGAGTGGACAACAGTGTGAATGACAGCTGGTTTTGTCCAATCTGAGCCTGTTTGCTGTAACCTCTGGTTTAAAACTGAATCACTCTGGAGGCTATGGCTACTTTTGATTCATGGTTAAAGGTTACAACTTGATCATATATGCATGCCTGTAGATGTGGGAAACAGTAACGTAATGTTGATCTGGAAACGCTGCACCGTGGTTTGCAGAAATACAAAGGTAAAATATGAGTCTGGTGACTGGGTTTCATGAATGGATTGATGTGGAATTTCATTTTCAAACTTCAAACTTTATTTGTCCCCACGGAGCAATTCAAAGCACATAAACAGTCAGCAAACACAAAACAGTCAACTTCGGTTCTATTCCGCTATAAATAAAAGTCAAAATAATATTTAGACTCTTACATTTAGAATGGCTTAGTGCAAATTTACACTGTGTTCAAAGAATACGTCCAAACTGATTTAGGTGTTTCCTTAAATACTGCTGGATTCAGGTGAACTGCCTCAACACAGCGTACCGCACTCAACATTAGAAACACAGAGATAGTCACAGGTAAGGTTCTCTCATAAACTTTGTTCATAATAACAATACTAACCCTTGTTTACACTTTCCTTTATGATGTAGTAGTTAAAGTAAACCAAGAATGAGGAATTCAAACAAATTGGTAAACAAGAAGTATTACAACAAGGGCTGTTAAAGGCAAATAGGCAGTGAAAAGGACATGGTCACAGAGAAAGAGCTACCACAATAAAAACAAAAAAATAAACCCAGAACAAAACACATAAAAACTGATAAATATGTGCAAATTAAATATTCCCACAAGCTTTTACAAAAAAGCAAG
The DNA here is from genome assembly GCA_016785285.1 of Brachirus orientalis. NCBI lineage: Eukaryota > Metazoa > Chordata > Actinopteri > Pleuronectiformes > Soleidae > Brachirus > Brachirus orientalis. The sequence continues at coordinate 18,250,921 of JAFBJR010000425.1, read as the reverse complement.
GTTTTAAAGTGTAACAACGCCTTAAACCACTTTTTTCAGGTTTTTCTGATCCACGTGCAAATCTTCACAGGTAGGTGTAAAGTATTGAAATTATACATGTAGGGGCAGCCTATGGTCAAATGGAAGGAGATGGGGATTGTGCCCAGAGGGTCACCAGTTCAAATGTGTCCCTGACCCAATCCCCTTCTGCTCCCTGTGCTGCCCACTGCTCCTGCACCTGGTTTGTGTGTGTTCACTCCTGGTGTGTAATAAGGATGGGTTAAATGCAGAGGTCAGTTTCACTGTCACTAATGGGTGTGTTTGCAGATAAAATTAACTCGGTTTAAAATTAATTTAAGAAAAAAAAAATGTTATAAAATGTGATAAAAATTGGTGTGTCGACTCTCTCTCTCTGGTCAAACACCAGCTACCGCATTCAAATTTTGCCAGTGGCTTTCTTAGTCCATGCTTGTGTCACTGGAACAAACTTTCATCACCCTCCTGTCCAATCAGCGTGAGGCTCCTTGTCCCAGACTCCTCCCCCTTTTACTAAAATCAGAGGTGTTGCTCCGTCATCTTTCTCTCTCCACCACTTGAGTGACTGAGGGGCTCATCTCACATTCGCTCCTCCTCCCTTCTCCACCCCTCAGCACACTTATGGAGATTTTTTCAAAATATGGCAATGGGCGGAGTTAGCCTCAGAAGAGCGGCTGTAGTGTGTCTGAGAGGTAAAATTCCATGGCTCTCATCTGTATCCCACTTTGAAGGGGAGACTTGCCACATCTCCTTAGACTGGCTGTAGTAATTAGATGTGAAGTTTAGTTTTGATGGTAATGGTGCAGCCGTCGCAGGGGTTTTACGGCATGTAAGCGCTTGCATTATCATCACATTTGACAGCTGATGAAACACAGTAAAAGAGGAGGCAATGGAGTCGTCGCATCCCGGGACAGATGTTAATATTACCCTGTCAAATCATCTTCCTTAAGCAACATGGCACAAATATTTCACAACTGAGGATATACATATGTTTGAAGGCCGATTCGTTTTGTCATTTAATGTATTTACATTAAATCCCGTAAATCTTAATTTATGGACGTTTGCTGTCACACCTGCTCAGTGGCAAACGTCCCATGGCCTGCTGTGTATGCAGCTCCACACACAAGATGTTTTCAGTGAGTCAGTTATATTATTGTTTCCATGTGAGACATTATTGAAGTTCATCCACAGCATGAACCATGCAATTCCTTAGGGGAATAGCCTTGTTCTTTGTCTCCTGTGTTACTGTCTCAGCATGCAGACGGCTTATCGATCTCTGGCAAATGTCTCTTGCTAAAACTTCCGTCGCAGATGCTAAACACACTGCCAAACAGCAATAGTGTTTTCAGATTTGAAAAAAAACTAACACCAGTTTTGATTTTTTTTTTTTTTTTTTTATTTTAAATAATAAACTATTTTAAGGTTTTAATCACAATCAGTCAACAACTACAGTATATTAACCTGTTGCACATAATAACTGTGATTGACAACAACTTAAAACTACTTTCATTTACAGCATTTTTGAAATATCAGTTGAAATTTGTAATACATTTTAATGGAAACAGACCTATTAATCGCAGATTAATTAACCAATCAGCATGGTTTGTTGTACTCATGCCACTGGCAACTCACCCCCCCCCCATTTTGAAAAGCTTTTTGTTAGATGATTTACATGTGCCTGAGAAAGTGAATCTAAGAAGCAAATAAGTCTAAGTCAGCAGATCATTGTGCATGACATCCACTGTCAATCACACATCCTAAAGCTAAATGCTTGAAAAATATTTTACAAATGACAGAGGCAATAAATTCCTCAGGAAAATTTTCATTTCTCATAGAGCTACTACATGCAAAGTAGTAGAGGTGTCCCTTGATGGCCATTTTACAGAATACAGGATTTGGGTTTTTCCACATTGGCTTCACTTTATAGACCCACACACTTTGTTGATGCAGTTCAAGGTGAAAAACATTATTTGTAGGCAACAGTGACACCTACAAACCCTCCTGCATAAGAAGGCTAATGACTGTCATCTGACTTCAGCTATATTTGGTGCAAACCACAGCTCAGAGAGGAAGATTTAGGGCAGTCGTCAGCACTGAGTGTTTGCAGCTTTTGCTTTGGACTACACAACAAAGAGGAGAGAAGTGTGTTGAATCACAGTGTTGCCTTCTCTTCCCCAGCATGCTAACATCTAGTCTTGTACAGCATTTGGCATCAAAACATCTGAATCTCCACATGTACATTATTTGGGAGGAACCTCTTCTTAAACCAAATTAAATTGAAAACTGAGTTCCTGTATTTGCTGCAAACCTTAAAACCCTGTACCTTGGATACATGCAAATACACACGTCATATTTTCATGAACTGACAACAGTATGTTTCCTTTCAATGTTGTATTTTCCATCAGCATTAGAAAATCCAATTTCCCCACACCTTTGCGAAAAGCAGAGCCCTGCACTGGAAAATACAAGCAGCAACAAGCATAGCAAACTTTTTACAAAGACGGAGCGGTACACCTCACTTCTCCTACTGTATACCCCACTCTGCAAAAGGAGCTTCAGTGCTCTCTCTATAGATGGTCTGCTGAGAGCTGTGCCTTACCTCAGCTTGTGAAGCTTGGCTTTGATATCCCCGTGACAATAGTCGACATAGATCTCAGTTGGAAAAAACGAGTCAGATTTAAAAAATTTACAATCTGCTCCTCTTCCCTTTCCGCCAGCTATGTACAGTCTTCCACTCATAACTATGTACACCATTAAAAATGTATGGTACAGATATCACTACATTCCCACACACATGCACCAACATCGTCCATATCAGTGTGAATCAAAGCAACAGTTCACATCACATAACCTGGCTTTTTGTGCTTGCAGGAACTTGTGGGGTGACACAGTGCAGGTAAGAAAACCTGAGGCACACCATCCCTTTTCACTCTCAAACTACCTCCTTATAAATATAGCATCAATAGAAAGCCTGCCTGGTGTTTTGGGGTGAAGAGAATGAAGCAACTGCACCTGAAGTCTCGGAGACGAGATGAATGGGGGTGTCATTCAGGGAATAAGCAGGGCAGAGAGAGAGGATCTGATGCCAGGTGCTGCAGCTGCTGGTGAAGGCCTCAATCACTCAGCCTCAATCACTTTCTAAAGCGTCTTTGCACTCCATTGCACGGCTCAGCAGACGCATTTTTCACGAGCTGCTCTGCTCTCGTCAAAAAATGTTTAACCTCTCTTGCACAGATAGGACTTACCATACAGTTGCAAATGTCTTGCGCTGAGGTTCAGCCTCATCTTCAAACCTTAATGTGCTGTCTGTCCAATAAAGTCAAATCAACTAGATCTTTAACCTTGATTTTTGAAAAAGAAAGGTTGTCGATTGGTTGCTTTTTTCAGAATCTAGGATAATTCATCACCATGGAGGCTCAGAGAGGAGAAAAGAGGGGGGGGAAGTGTTTCAAAAAACATTTAATCCAGCATCATATTTGAAAGATTTTGTTCATTTAATTCATTGAATGTCAGGGTCATAGAAACCAAAACACAGCAAGGCAAGTTTTTGTAGGTCTTGGTCTGTTTCATCATCCTTAATAATTGCAGGTAAAATTTGGGTGATTTGTCATTTCAGTCCAAAACTTTCAAATTTGTAGGCGATGCTACTGAGCCATTTTGCTTCACTGAAATTTGTCACCTGTAAAACACATAAATATATGACAAGAAGAACACACACCTCTATACAATCAAAAGGAACCAGAGCCCCAACACACACACATGCACAATCAAAATTACCCATATGGACCTGAACTCTGCCCATCAATAAAAGCATGTTCCATCTCCACACAACTTGTGACAGTCTTTTGAACAGCAGTCCCACATCTGTGCAGCCTTCACCCGCACTGCTCTTTTTCCTGCTTCTCCAGATAGAAAGTTTGGCATTTGCAAATATAAAATAATAAACACAAGCAAAGAAAGAGAGGAGGCCTCTCCTAATCCCACTCAGCGCACTGTGAACAAACCAAAGAGAGTTTTTAATCTGGGACACTCACAAAACAGTGATTCCAAGCACAACAACCACTTTACTGGACATCAGCTGCCCTTTTTTCCTTAAGGGGGCGCTCCATAGCCAAAAAAAACTTCAGCCTACCTCGAAGTCTTCGAAGTGTCTGACCTTCACACAGATCATGTAGGCCTCCTTTTTTTTTGGATGAAGAGGAAGAGTCACTTAAAAAAGAAAAGGGTTGTTGCACCAGTAAGTGCTCTGGTCCTAATCATTGAAGCGCACACACTAGTGGGAGAGGTTTATAGAGAGTTTTATTTTAAGTTTGGCATCAAATATAAAGACATCAGTTCTTGGCAGTAAACACTGTGAGCGAGAGACATCTGAAGAGACTAGCGATAGACGTCGTTACGTTGACTTATTACATAATTAAATGAATTCTCTGCCCATCTTGTTTCTTTTCGTGTGACTAATGTCCTCTTCAGGGACCTCTCTTAAACACAGGAGGTCTTCCAAATCCTCCTCCATGACTTCCCCTATTTGCAAATTCCCGAGTGACCAGAAAATTAACAACCTTCTTCACTTTTGGGAGATTTTGCAAAAGTACATCTTTAAAACTCGAGTGTGTATCTTCTGTCACCAAAACACTGCGGCCTCTCTCTCTCTTGCCTCCACACCTTGCCTGACACAGTCACACATGCAGAGACAGCTACTGTGAAGCAGTGGCCCGGGCAGTGCATATGCTGTATGTTATGTACTGTATACGTTGTTTATTTATAACATAGCACTAGGCTTGGTTCACACTGGGTCCATGGTGTGAGCCTCGCTGCTGCGTTGCATGTCTATTGAGTCTCGCTCACTTGTCTCCTCACACTGACCGGTACGTTTCTAGTTTATGATTTATTTCTGACAGAAAACATCACGTGATTTCTGTTTACTCAGACAATGGAGAGAAAGAATCTGCCCTTCACCTTGTGACCTACATAGGGTTTTTCTCTTGTTGTAGCCTCCACTTTCTCCACATACACCTGCAAAGATAGTTAGACAAATCAAATATTTCTGTTGTTTATGGGTACAGATTCAGCCCAGACACTAAAACTACTCTGACAGGTGTCATTTTTATGTAATATTGCTGGTAAAATATCAGCATCATTTGCTGGGAGACGCCGAAACCCAAAAGTAGACTCACACATGCAGTATGAGCATTCTGATCTGTTAACATGGGCACAAAATTTAAAAAAACCATGGGATGATTCATCCAGGATGGTGCATTGAAGAGCAGCAACTGTGCTGTGTTTGGCACATGCAGGCATTGGTTTAGGAAAGCACTTGATTTTGCATTGTGTTCTGCTGGTGCAGCATATGTTTTCAATATAGCATATCCTGTTCAGAAGAAGCCAAAATTGTGATTTAAATAGGATCATGAAGTCCTACTTGTCCAGGTTTCATTTTAGCAGTAGAGTGCTTCTTCCTCCTTCCCTGCTTAGTTGTGACATAAAATCCAATCCAATCCAATCAAATCCAATCCAATCCAATCCAACTTTATTCCTAAAGCACCTTAAAACAACACAGTTGTGCTGTGCAGCAAAGTGCTGTACACAAACAAGACAATTTGCCTCAAAGGGTTTTACAGTCTGTACAGCAAGTGACCCCCTCTATCCTTAGACCCACACAGGAAAAACTCCACAAAAAACACTTGTACAGGGGAAAAAATGGGAGAAACCTCAGGAAGAGCCACAGAGGAGGGATCCCTCTTCCAGGATGAACAGACATGCACATAAAATGTGCCAATCGGTGTGCTGCACAGGAATGTCGCCACAGACACAAAATCAAAAAAACAGCCTGAGAGAGAGAGTCACACAGAGAGGAAGTCACCTAACAGTGGTTTGAACTGTCAAATGAGACACTGTTAAACAAACGTGCAGGTGAACGTCAAAGGCCACAGTCATACTAACTTAAAAATGCTGAATTTGAATAGAAAACAGAACAAATTCGACCACATGTTATTTCAATGAAAAGGAAAGAGGGGGAAAAACAGTCTACCAGGTAGTTTGAAAGGAAAATCTGTTGATGCTGAAGTTTTCCTAAGAGACCTATCTGTGACTGTGCACAGGTGGGTCTGTCAATCTAGTTATCTGTGGTTTACATGGCTGCCAGATGTTAGCCACCAGCACCTTAAGCACAACTTTTTATTAAAAAAGTTTTATTGAAAGAACAGATGGAGACTTTGACTCAAACCGCACATACTGAGGAACACTCTAGTGTCATTACACGGCTTTGCTTTATAGTATTGTCTGGTCATTTTACTTATCTACTCGTATTTAAGTAGAAAAGGAGATTGCGGTGGTTCAAACGGTTGGTGTGATGAGCACCAGCGGAACAAACCATGAAAGCAGACATATGGCTTTATGTATGCATGTGGTTGTTTACGATTCCAGGAGGAGAGACAGGTTTCTTTGGAAATAAAACCAGGGCATCGCCTTCAGCTGGACGCTTTGAAATACTTTTTTTGCCACTACTGAGCAGCTTATCTGCTGCCACACTCAAGGGGAACTATAATAAATGATATGGGAACTCTTGAATCCGAGCGTTTTGAAAAAAATTGTAGGGTCTAGCATTTCTGACAGGCAGACCAACAACACACAGACAAGGAGTGTGATGTTACTGACACTTGACACTTGAAATTGACTATATTTTTACATCGATATTAATTTACACAGATCTGTATTTAATTGTATTTACTTTGCATGTTGTTGCACATACTTAAATATATATTTAGTATATAATAGTACTAAACCTTTCTATTACTATTTGTATAGTTTATATTTGTACTTAATTTATTCAAGTCTTGCATATAATGACACAGATGTAAATATTTGTATTGTGCATAAGTGTTATTCTTCTGTGTGAATCTCTAACTTTCTGCTCTTGGTTGGAGTAGCCAGAGTATAACGATTAGCAGTTTCTCCACTGGGGATTAATGAGTTATCTTTTATGCTGATTCTGTTTTTTTTCTGATATTTTTAGGTTAAATGTTACATATTGGACAGGGAAAATGAAAAAGAAAACCATGCCATTGTAAGAAACAGGATCAGCAGAAGGATCATAACAAATTCAACAGATAATACCCCTTTAATACTCATATAGGCCACATGTACTGTCTTATACACATATTTATACACAAAGACAGCTACATGTATAGTAAAATATATTTTTAAAACCAACACAGGGTCGATTATTGACTAAATTACTTTATGTTCATTAATTCATTCTCCCCAAATCATCAACAAAAGAAAGTGACTTTTACATAAGACAATAATTAAAAATAATTTATTTGGTATTTTGTATGCAGACTGAACAGGTTTTAGTTTTTTCTAAAAACATTTAAACATCTAAGATAGCTTCTGATTTTAACATAAACAGGTCAGGAATCTGTTTGTTTCAGGCTTCACTCTAACTGAAGGGGGGGGACAGGACAAGACATGACTTGACAAAACAAGACAATTAAACAACAGGACAACATGCAGCATCACTGAGCACAAGAGGACAGGACAAGGAACAAGACAGGACTGGGACATCACGCACCACTGCACAGTTGACTTTAGTATGGCTGAGTTAGTGAGACACAGCAGGTAAAAACAACATTTTGAGGAAGCGGGTGAGAAATGCCGCCGTCTCTGTGCAGTGTTGTATATCACTGTTTGTTTTCCTCCTCGGTTTGGCTTCCTCCGATCTGTGTTCCTTGAGCTGCCATGTTCTGCATGCTGATGACTCTCTCTCTTGGAAAACTCCAGACAAACCCCAAGCAACACAAAAGAAGTGAAGTTCAACCTTTCCACGGTGTTCACTGAATCCTCCAGTTTTTCAGTGTTCATGGTCTGGTTCATTCGACCAGTGCACATTCGCTCTCATATTAACAAAAAATGTGACCTCCGTCCTTCTACAGCCATGTGTGTCTCTCTCCCTTTTTATGAAAGTATGGTGATGCTTCAGAAATCCTGTTTCACTGTTTATACCAGCGTATGTGACTGGAGTGGAGCTGAGGAATTTTGACCAGAGTAAGTAGAAAATGAAACAAATTAAAAAAATACATGTAATAAATTGAGTAATAATAATTAGGGAAACCTTATCTATACCAGTGTCTGAAGTATATGTGAGGAAGAGGAGGATGATGAGACAGCAAAATGATCTTACTTGGAATAATTCTGCCTCCTGTGAAAAGTCCCAGGCTGACTTTGCTCAGCCTATTTGCACCACTGTATTTTAATGTTGGCGTAACATTGAGGGCTCAGTATTTTTTTAGGTGGTCTAAAAAAGTTGCAGGCCATTTCATTATTAAATGACTTATTTGTAAGTTCTGAACATCTTTGTTTAACCCTGCCTCCAGAACATACCCTGTAAAACAGAGAGCCACTTTGATAATCATTGTCTGTGTCTTGTGTTGAAGGTTGTTTGCATTACAGGCTTGACTCTGTTCCCACTTGGTGTCATTTAATTACAGTGGACTTTGGCATGCCCAGGCAGTGCCCACGCAGAGTGGTGCAGAATGCCAGCCGGGAACATCCTGTCACAGGCGACAGGAACATCAGATGTGACAGATGGCTCATAAATCATGGAGGTGCGTGCACAGTGTCGATGGGAGGCCTTTCTCTGGAGAGCACGCTGCAAGCAGGTGGGCAGCCGGAGCGTCAGCACAGCAGCGCAAGCCCCGAAACCACTATAGGTATATAACTGCCTCCAGTGTGACACATTCTCGGTCAGCTCATGTAATTCACATTTCTTGGGTTTGAATTCACAATTGTGTAGAATCAAACAAAAACAGCAGACGGTTAATATGAAGGCAGAAAAGCATCTTCAGTCTCACGGTGTGTGCACCATATGGCAGAGCTCTCACCTAACAAACTCAGCCCATTGTTGTGGATGAAAAACAGGAATGTGGATCTAACAGAGACACAAAACAGGATAAAACAAAACTGCACATGGTGCAGCACGATTTTGCAAATGCCATTTAAAGGCCTAGTGTGTTGCACTGAAGAGGCTATATTGGCACAAATTATACACTGCCCATAAGTGTGTACATTAGTGTATAATTACATTAAAACAACAATTGTTGCCTCAAAATAAGCCTTTTGTGTGAACTTTAGATGCCCCTTGAGAACCGCAGGATTCCACCGAATGCATATCCTTTGCACAGGATCACCGTCACGTGGCATTGGAAGTGATACACATCCACTTTAGTCAGTGTATCAGCTGCCACTGACTGTGTTTGTGTCAAGTAACTGCTCCATTTTTAGCGCATGTTGGAACACAATGCTTCAATTCAGCAGCTCTGTCAGGCCACCCAAAACAGGAAGTGACCTGTACCTTCAACATACATTGACCGATCAGCTTGAAACATCAGTAGTGCTGTGCAATCAGATTGTTGCAAAGTAGCTGGTGCAGGGGTGCGGATGGTGCAATATTGCTGCTATTTGTAAAATAATACTCATTTCAATGGTTGTCTGTCTCTATGTGGCCCTGTGATGGACTGGCGACCTGTCCAGGGTGTACCCTGCCTCTCGCCCTATGCCAGCTGGAGTTAGGCACCAGCGCCCCCCCGCGACCCTCAGTGGAGGATAAAAGCGGTAGAAAATGAGTGAGTGAGGGTGAGCACTCATTTCTTCATGGTTTATAGCTAAAATTTGGGTCTTGGTTGGGTTGTTTTCATATGGATGTTGTTCATATTGTTGAAAAAAAAAATCAAAATAACATTAGCAAGTGATCTATTTTGCATGTACTCAGATGAAAGATTTGCTGATGTTGTGAGTGTTGGGTGTGACTGCAGCAGGTGACAATGCGCCACATAAATAAATCACAACCCTCAACTGAACCACAGCTTGTTTATTTCTCTTTGAGTCCACATAAAAGCTGTGTTTGAATCTAAACCCCCACCCCCCAAACTCAAGACGTTCTGTGACAAAGAACTTTATTATTAAATTCTTCTCAGTCTTTTATGATATGATATGATATGATATGATATGATATGATATGATATGATATGATATGATATGATATGATTAAATTATCCGTAGCTTTAAATCCATTTCACATCATATGTATGGAATTTCATTAATTTCATTGTCATGAGAAACAGGAGAAATACAGGTAACATTGCACAGGCACAGTAAAAAAACACATATATGCATAGTGTATATATATATATATATATAATCTGTATTCACTGAATGTATGTTTTTTTTTTTTGCTCCTAAGTAAATAAGGTTTAAGGGGCCAGACTCTACCATCTGGCAAATAAACAACATTATGGATATTTTCTGGTCATTTAATTCCATTAGCCAGTAAATATCCTAGTTATTGGATGGAGGAGCATATGAATATGTATGTAGCACGGCAAGTAAACTACGCTTCTGTTGAATAAAATTTGAATTAGACATTGAATTAGTGTTTTAGAGACGAGAACCTGTGCAGAGAGAGATAACGAGATTCTGCATCACAACAAGTTTTTTGTGTTCATTAATTTCCCATAATGTAGAGAACTAGTCATTTCTTTTTCAAATCCAAACACAATATTAATTGTTTTGCTTGTTTGCCAAACTGCGGGAGACAAAGTAGGTACAATCATGTTACTGAGTACATTTGCATAGGAAAGAGTTGATGGAGTTTATTTATAAAGTAGTAATATTTATTATCCTATTTGGCAAATTCTTCACCATCTTCTATCTTTGTCTTAGTGCCACTATAATTGACTTTCTCCTCGACATGGTTGGTGAGCTCAGGATGTGCATGGCTTTGACTAACAATGAGCAACCATGGCAAAGGTTATCATATCCCTGCTTTACACATGCTTGGTCAGTGGGGGTCACCAAGCAAGAAAGGGAACAAGGAGTGAAAAATTCAAGATGCATTCAATTAGTGGAGGAAAAACACTAACCTTTGATAACAGGATATATGGCTGGATAAACAGACTGAAAGGTGAATTATGAATAATACACCAGCGGACTTTACTGTACGTGCGAGATTGATTCCTTCTCAGATCAATACTTCTCATACTTCCCTTGATGTGAAAGTGCAGGTATGCACTTGGCCTATAGCCATTCAAAATCAGAGCACATCAGCAGCATTCTCCAGGGACCTATGTAGTGTAAAAAAGACGAGCTAAAATATTCAGCATGAACTCCACCTGCAGCTAATGGCGCTGTAGTTCTCCTTTCTCAAGCTGGTTTTAAACACACACACCTGTGTTTGCATACTAATGTTTGTGCTTAACGCCTCCTCATCAGTCCATAATAGATAGAGATAGATAAAAATCTCTTGGCACACAGACAGATCTATATTTTTATTTGAATTGTTTGCATGGAGTTTCACTCGCTCACGCATTGTGTACCATTTTATCCTTTACGAGCGGGAGCTAATCCCAGCTGACAGAGGGCGAAAGGTGGGGTCACACCCTGGACAGATCATTAGTCTATCGTAGGGCAAACATACAGAGACAACAGCCATGTACGGTCATTTTACAGTTTCCATTTAACCTCTGCATGTTTTTGGACTGTGGGAGGAAAGTGGAGTCGAACCAGGATTTGAATCTGCACCTTTCTTGCTGTGAGGCAACAGTGCTAGCCACTGCGCTGCCCTGTAGAGTTTCGATTGTTAATTGTACACACTGAATCAGGGTTTGAATTGTGACATGCTTTTGAAGTCAGGCTGTGAATTAGAGTAAGAGTAAAAAGAGTAAGATCATCAAAACCATAAAATCTAAAAAAAAAAACAAAAACAAAAAACGTTTATCCGCCTGAAAGATGAAAAACAACTATAATTCAGACAGAAAAGCAGATGGCGTTCACAAAAGTTACTGCTCATGGACACTGTATGTATTTACTGTGTCCCCTTCATTAACAAATATAGTCATATGTGTCACCTTTGTATTGGTGTCAATGACACCAATACAAAGCTTATATTATTTATTTGTGCTGACCTGCAGCATGTTTAGCTCTGTGTGCGCCGCAAACTCAATGTTGATTATGCATGAATACCTTTTATATCAATGATTTAAAATAAAACAAAAACTATTCCTTCAAGAGGGCGTTATTAAAATCCAGTCTTTAGTCCTTAAGCTAAAAAATGTTGAGGAATAACTTTTCATTTACCTTACTTCAGTCTGTCCAGTGTAATGTTTTGCTCTTTGCTGAATGAAGGGTTGTTGCAATGTTAAATGGAGAAAAGCAATTTTACATCCTTTTTTTTCACATGGAGGTAATTTAAAATGTTTTATCATGCAGTGAATGACAAAGTGGCAGGTGTAATTAACTTCCACTTTCGGGCATCATGCAGCATAATCAAGATCTGCCCTCTCTCTCTGTTTCCCTTTGTTACCTCGGCTGGTCTCTTTTGTCTGCTCCAAACACAAGCACTTCCTGAACAAGTTGCCATATTGAAGTGCTGATTTGATTTTTTTTTTTTTTTTTCTAAAGCAATTTACAACAACAAACACCTGATTACAAATGAGACAGGCATGTGGGAGTATTGTAGTCAAGGTGGATTTAAAATCTTGTAATTACAGTTTGATTGTGGGGCTATGCATGTGTTACATGCATACATTTGGTATCTGCAGGTGTTTATGTGTAGGTTGTCACTTTTAATCACAAGTTACATCCCTTTCATCTCTGCACAGGATTAACTTGTCAACATCTCAGTAAACATCGTATGTCAGATGTTGGCTTTAAGCTTTAAGGACACCAAAGGTAGCACAAAGAGAGGACAATTCTAACAGTAGAACCCGACAGGAAAGTGACATCACTGACAACAGCTTGCACACATAATTCAATAATTTCAAAGGAATGGACAGCTTGAATATGCACAAATGGATTAATGAACAAGCCTACTGGGCCCAGAGGCCCAAGAGCTCAGGTGGCCCTGAAGCCCAACCCTCTGTGTTACGATCCAGATATTTTGGCTTCTATGCGATTCATCCCAACATTTTTATTGGGACCCTGAAGCCACATAAAATTGGTTATGTGATATATTTCAATAGGGCCCCTTAATCACACACCACGGTTTATGTTATTCAACCCTTTTATCTGAAAGGAGCCCCTCAGCCAAAAAGCATTGGTTATTATGTGATGTCTTGATGAGGCCCTCAGTCAAACAACAAAGGTTAGGTTATACCCCTAAATCATATTATCATTATTATTATTATTATTATTATTAGCCAGGTGTTGCCTGACAAAAAGCACATATTGGTAGCCCTTAACTGCGGAATCTCTGATACCTTACATGACAAAAAAAATATTAATTAAAAAAAAAAATTATTTTGCAAAAATCAGATACTCTTGTGATCTTGTTCATTAAAGCTAGGCTAGCGTGTTAGCCCACTGATGGTACATTTGGATTAATAGATTTGTCAATAGTGGGCAATAGTTCAATTCTTGACAGGCAAGTGCCACAGGTCACTCACGATCAAGTCAGTGCAACATGGAGCAGCGGATATTGAGTGGAAGAGCTGTGCGAAAGTCAAAAAAGAGAGAAGCCCATCCATCCATCTGTCCATCCATCCATCCATCCATCCACCCGTCACAGGGAGGCTGGTGCCAATCCCAGCTCATGATTCATCCCAGATTATATACTATAAAATAAAAGGGTTGCAATACAATGCAATGCAAAACACGGCTGTTTATGACACTCTCGGATGAGAACATGTTGGCCCCCCAGGTTAAATGTAGACAAGTACTGCAGTATTGGCTATACTTTGTGAAGTGACTTTAGGTAGGATGCTATGGTGGTAGTAATCATGTTTCCCATTTACAAGTAAATGAAAAACAGCGGATGACCTTTGATTTAGTTTTCATGCTCCACACATTTTCACTGACCTTGCACCTGCTGCCTCACCTGAAGGGTAACTACTCATCCACATTCTGTTAGACCAAGTTGAGTGTGATGCTCAAACAATGGGAGCTGCGTGAGACAGAGACATAGTAACTGGTGTTTATGCTGAGTGCTGTTTGTTGTGGTTCTGGTGTCAGTTTTAGTGCAGATCTTTCAGCAGCATTGACGTTTCCTGTCGGCACAGATCAGGCATTGTCCCCATGAAGCTGTGCTTGTTCCTGGAGCAGCTTTCTGCTGCATTTGCAGTGCTGTCTCCTTTCACTGCCAGGACGATGGCCAATTAAAACTCAAAATCTGTGTTATTCAGCAAAAGCAAATGACTGTCGACTGCTGTGCAGATGCCGACAGTGTGGAGGACTGAACATCCTCTGAAAAGTTTAGGACTTGGCTTCCATATGGTCAACAGATCTGCTTAATGCACCGTAGGGAATGAAGTGACTGCTGCTACAATAAAATTACACGAGTATCACTATTGCCTACACTAAATGGGCATTATTATTTAAGGAAAGCTTGTCTGATCAAAATTTTATGAATATTTGATGACTTTAAAGTGTCTGTTTCTCTGCTCTCATTCACAGATCCAGTACCTTGTTATGCAGTGTTATTACCAAAATGAGCCACACTACTCTTCTCCTATGTTACCACTTATGTAGAATGAGGAGCAAGTCCTGAAGGACTTTGTGTTTGTCAGGATAAGAAGTAAGTAGCACAAACGTCCACAGAGGCATAAGAAAGTGCAACTTGATGTTACGACCTCTATTGCAATATTTGGTTTCTGCACAAAGTGGGGGGATTGTTGAAGATGCATCAAAAGAGGCTGATGAAAATCCGCTGTGCTGGAGTTGTGAGTGATAATCATGGGTTGGACATTGCTGTGTGGCTGCTGAATTAATGTAGAAGGACACATTATGTATGTAATCTCTTGAAATTCACTCTGTCATCATTACTTCACGTCTCTCCAAACTGATTTGGCATGACACACCTGAATCCCCCACCTAATCTGTATGTAATGTGAATTTTGACACAGGTGTTACTACTCTCACATCTGTCTCAGGTCACATTTCTGTTTTTTTTTTTTTGTTTGTTTGTTTTTAAATGCTCAGCATTCTCTCTCATTGCAGACATTTTCCTTCAGTTCTTGCTCTCTTCCTACCCCTATTGTTTGATAAAGATGCCTTCATTACCCACACCTGTTCCTCATTCAGTTGTATTTAAGTGCAATTCAGATTCCTCTCTCCGGTAGATCGTCAAGTTCTAGTCATTTCTAGTCAAAATGAATGTGACAGTTCTAAAATTTTAAGTACTTGCAGGAGTTTCCACTGAAGGGTGTTTTACGTATGTACGTACGTTTGTAAAGTCTAGTCTCATAACATCCAAAACTCCACTTTGAGGAAGATGGCCAACAGCATTTTGTGTTTTCATCGTTTTGGAACAATAGTAGTAATATTTTGTCTCGATTTAGATTCAGAAAAACGTTGGCCGCCTCCTCTGTCCAAAGTGCATCGGTCATGTGATTCCCCTACTTCATATCTGGTGATGCTGGTGATGTGTAAATGCAAAGAAAGTGTTTCTATTGCTTTTGTGATCAATTGCTATATTGAGTGTGAAAAATCACCACATGAAAATGTAAAAATGTCTTGGTGATATTTGAGAGAGTTTTTTTTTGGGGGGGGGGGTGTAAGTGTTAGCATTATCAGTTTTTTATTGTGATGGGGTGGAAATCCAACATTTCTAGTGTTTTGTACTTTTGTCCCATTTTACTGTCTGTGCACTGACCTCTGCTTTCATGTCTGTGAAGATTCTCAGACATCCAGTTCATTGTCTTCTTCCATAGTAGCTGTAGCCCAATGGACTTTGCCTGTACCTTGCCTCACTATTAATGCTCAAAATTGTCCATCCTTTAATCAAAAAGAAAAAAAAAACTAAAGCTGTGTCCTGGCTTTAGTTTCTTTGGCAAATATTCCTTTAAATACATTTTACCTCCATGGTGCCTGAGTACTAAAATAGCGTGTGGTGCCAGGTCTTGTAGCAAAAGGGCAGGTAGGTGCTGACAAGAGACAAGCACACATACACCATGAACAGAGGAAAGGAGCCAAGGCCTGCCAAGCGTACACAGACACTAGCAAGTGCCCCAAATGACACAACATATGGAGTGCAGCTGAAAAAACCTCCCACCTCCTCCTCCTCCTCCTCCTCCACCAGTTATCATCTCATCCTGTTTTCCTGTCACACAGCAGTGTTGTGAAAATCAGGCAATGAAGCTGTGATAGCAAAAGGGGAATCTGAATATGTATTTCAGTGACAACGGCAGTTCTCGGAAAATGAGTAAACACAAACTACCTAGTGTCCTGATTTAAACATCTAATTCTGGAGAATATGTGAATCAGTGAGTAACGAGTCCGTCCATGTGCGAAAATTCAGATCAGCAGCTTGTGAATGTCGTCTGTTTATTTATTTTTTTTAAAAGATACAATCAGTACAGTCAGTGTGTCGCACTCTACAGCAGCTGTCCAGCTCACATTAATAAGACAAAGGCCAGTTACCACGCACACCACCTAACACTCATTCAATGACGGCACAGCCCATGTCACCAGGCCAGAAAGGAGGCACTTGACCTTGACTTTTCATTCAGTCCACTCAGACCAGGCAGGCTTCAACAAGAAAAGCAACTATCTAGCCATTCTTTGCCAGAAAAAAGAAATATTTTTTTCTGTGTTTTCAGGGAGATAGAGATGATGGAGGCATGGTGGCAATCTCCTGGATCAGCCATTACAGCCTAAGAGCTCTCTGTCTATTTTCCCTTTTCCCCTCTAGGCTTATTTTTCCCTTTCTACAGCTTCATTTTCTTCCCCACCCTCTTTGCCTGCCTTCGCTGTGCCGCTCGCTACATTGTAAAAGCCTCCACAATGTTGCCACCTAGCAGCACCTGCAGGGCTTGTCCAGATGTGCAGATCTGATCAGACTGGTGTTCCCACTTGACAGATGTTGAAGTGATTTATCTTCCAAATGCACGTGCCATGTGATGATCACCTGATCGTTCACGCCCGAGGGAAACGTTGCACTAGTTTAATTGGCTCAGGATGATAATAGCCCTTAAGTTGTACAATTTACCCTGGACACATTCTAACCACTGTTGAACATATGTACACGTATGAATAAAACATATCAGAGGTACAAACTTCTGAAGAAGTAAAGGAGGAGTTCATGTGTTTTAAAGTGCTGACTGCACAAAGAATCTCTATCGAGACATGGAGGCTCATGCTCACTGAGAAAAAATGATTTTAGCCACCTAACAAAAGGATCACATGATACAACCTGCTTTAGTCTACCGCAGGGGTGTCAAACATGCGGCCCGTGGGCCAGAACTGGCCCACCAGAGGGTCCAATCTGGCCCACATAATTAATTTGTGAAAGTTTCACATAATGAATAGAATCTAATCGTGGTCTACAGTATCTAAAAGAAGATGTTTCTTATGTTAACTACTTTATCACATAAACGTAGACAGCCTTTTTTTATGTGGATACTGAAATTTGTAAACTCTCCTCACCAAAGTCCATGAAGAAAATCAGCTTTTTTAATCTCTTGGAGACAATAGTGATATAAAATTGCCGATTTCCTTCGTGAACTTTAGTGTGGGGACTGAGTGGATCACAAAGTAACACAAACGTCAGTTGGAAGTCTAACAGCGAGATAAGGCAACAGACATACAGTATATTCTTAAGATATCATATATTTAGACCTGACTGATTTCAGAATTTCATAGAATTTCATACAGCCACACTTTCCTCTTTAAAGTCTAAAACCAAAGAGTAAAATAATAACAATAGTAATAATAATAGCAATAGTAATAGCAGAAAATGTCAAACTAATACTGATGTGAAAATAATGAGCAAGCCTCTATATTTTCATACCTATATGCGGCTCAAACAGAGGCAGGTGACTTAGTGCATTCTTTTTTCAAGATAAGTAATTAGGCAGTCTGGATTCAGACAAAACAGCTTGCATACATGGAATATTGAGACTGTGTTTTAGGAAAATATCCAGAAAAAAAATGCAACAGTGTATAAGCTGCAATTAATTGAAAGGATTTAAAAAAAAAAAAAGTAGTAGTGATTTCATAATGCGAAAGTTCAGTTTGTTGGAATTCACTGCTGAGCAATATGGGAATAAGGATGACACCAGTATTTATTTGCCATTGCTCCTTATTTTTACTTTCTCTTTTATCCAGCTTTGGTTTCCCAGCCTCTGTAGGACTTGACATGGCTAATTAATCTCCAGCACTGAGCTGGGGAGTGGGGAGATGCCGTGGGATGGTGCCATGAAAAGTGGAATCCACATCAGTGAAATGAGGCCTTACAGGTGACTGTGTCCCCTGTATACAGTTTGGAACCAGCCACAATGGTCATTTGTTTAGGATATCACTAGCAGTTTTTGCTGACTGCTGCTTCTCCTAATTAGTATGGAATTTAAAAGGAGCCATCATGGTGCTGTCATTTTTAATTATACTTTAGGCCTTATACAGCATTTTTGAGGTGCTTTTTTTGGTCCTTGTTTTTTGAAAGCCTGCAGAGAGGAGCAGATTGTGAGAAGCAGTCTGTGTTCATTTAGTTAAAAGATGACAAAAGCAGGCTCCAAAAAAAAAATAAATAAATAAAATATTAATTGTTGTTTCATATTGCAAGCTCAGCATCCCGGTGCAGGCAATGCTTTATAATGAATGTTGTATGAATGGGAGATGAATTGGAGGACTTGCTAATGTTGTAACGTGAAAATAAATGGTTTGCTTCCTCGTATACACAATCATTCTCTGTCATTTTCTGCAGATATCTCACTCAGTGTTTATTTACACCATTTATTTTGCCCACAAACTGTTGCTCACTGTGTGTGTGTGTACTTGCTATTTCTTATGTTGTGTTTACACACTCACATTATGGGGACTTGTCTTCCTTATGGGGATAAGAATCAAGTCCCCATAATGTAAATTACTACATTTTAAATTGAAGACATGTTCGGCTGAGGTTAGGGTTAGGTTAAGGTTCGGGTTAGGGCTGTAGTAATTATTAGAGTAAGTTAGAGTTAGAGTAAATCTCCAGGAAATGAATGTAAGTCAATGCAATGTCCTCTGAAGTCATGGAAACCAATGTGTGTGTGTGTTTCTTAGTCTCTTCCTGTATATGTGTGTCTCTCTGCCCTCCCCTCGCCTTCCCTTTACTCCCTCTGCTGATTGGTATTCAAACTTTGGAGGCAGACCAAGCTCTAGGGCTTGATGAGTTCAGTATCTGCTGTCCACAGTGGTCTGAGGAAGGCTAGAGGAACAGATATAAGAAATGTGAAATGTATTCATTCATCGGAGGTATTTTAATTTTGTTAAAGGTTCCCAGGGTCCTGCACTTTTATCCACCGTCTCAAACGTGTTTAAAACCACAAGGAGGTATAAAGATACATTCCTTATGCTCATAATTGTCACAGCACATCTTTACTACACATATACATTGTTTCCTAAACAGCATTATATCTTTTTCTGTGTGTCTGAATAATCACTGGCAGGGAAACCTGCCAGGACTGATATGTGGCCTCCTCTGCTACAATAGGTGGTGATATCACCCCGTCAGCTTGTAAATATTTTAGTTTCTCCAGTTCACCCTTGAAATCACAATTGTTCACTCATCAAAATAATTTGAAGAAGGGACTCATGACTATAATGGTGACACTGAGCTCCATTGTACTGTTGTTGTTTTCTTCGTCTGGCTTGATTTGTTTCTGTCCTTTTATTACATGGTGTTATTTTGTTATTTAGCAGGTTCACCTGGGTTAAAAGAAATAGCAAGTATATGTGTAAAATTTAGGGTGAAACTTGCTATAGACTGTGTTCTAGACTTCTGTACATGTTTTTTGCAAATAATTTTTGGAACCATATATGCAAAATAATCCAAATCAGCCCATCTTTTCCTATTTCTTCTTCTTTTTCTGTGTACCAGTTGAGTCCGGTCGTTTGACTTCCATCTGTGTTTGTCTGACTTCGAGAAATTCAATTTAGCTCAACTCTATAGCCAGATTACCATTTTTACATGTTTTTTAAAAGTCCAGTTTTTGTTGGACTAACACAGAAATTTCACAGTTTTACAGAGTGATGTAAACGTAGTCCTCTTTACAGCTCTCATGTCAGGAATGACAAAAAATGTTTTGTTTCCAAAACATCTCTTTTGTCTTTCGGTGTTTTTGACTCCTAAAAATACTTAACTTAAAATAACATTAAAGAAAGGCTGTGATATCCATTTACCAGTTCTCTTACAGTCTGCAACCTTTATATCAGGGTTGCATGTCCAGGAAATACACTATCATGCAAACTATATGCACAAAAACTTATTAAAGAATGCAGGGCTGCTCATACACTCAGTATTTATCTTTCTCATTCATACATAAAAACATGTGTATGCACACACACACAAACGTGCCCACACACAACCCCTGGAAAAGACACACTGGAAAATATTGTTTACTGATATGCGGATTGGGTTTAAGAGCGGAACACTGAGCATTTCAATCTAAACAGTAAACACTCTTAATTGGATTGTGTGCTTATGTGCTTTGATGTGAATCCTCTGAGGACTGTATATTATTAGGGCCTAATTGATTCTGATACATACTTATGCTACTTTAGAAAATTAGGCCAAAACAAATGCGAGCAGTTTCATCATGATTCTAATAGCGTTGCATTACATGCCGCCGTTTGGATAGAGCAGCAGCCACTGCTGGGAGATTGGGCTGCTGTGGTGTCAGGAGTTCACTAGTCATTTGGAAGTCCAGTGAGGCTGCTCTGTCTGTGTCAACATCTTGTGGAAATGACACCGCAGACCTCCCGCTCGTCACAAATGAGGCCCAGAGGGCCGATGAGAGCCGAGTGATGTGGCTCACGGTCACCCTGAGGTCGAGAGGTGGAGCCCCGAGCCTGCATTGCTGACCTCGTACACTATCGCTTGCCTCTGGAGGGTGTGTGTCAAGCGGTTCGCCCTCATCCATACAGGTCTGCTTTAGAGTTCCTGGAAATGTCAGCCGGTGATACCGTTGTTTTACTGATGGACAAGTTTCATCCACCCCCGCAGTGTGTATTAGACAGTTAGTATGCAATAGAGAAACCGAGACGACATATAAATTGCAAAGTTCAAGCCGAGTGTAAGTCATGTAGTCCATCCTTAAAGGTACTTTATGTAAGAAATATATTGTATAAAACACATACTTACTTAAGAGACCTAGTTTCATGACAAGTGGAAGAAACGTGGGATCATGGTAATTGTTGTCTTGTTTTTTTTTTTTCGTTTGGTTTTTACTTTTACTTTACTGGAAGAGCTTCAGTGGCAGAACACACAGCAAAGGTAAAGACTAGTCATGATCCAATAGCACTGCTGCACCTTTAGAGTTCAATGATTGGTCTTGACCCAGTGTCAGCATGTTTTGAAAACGATAATGCTGTGTTGATATTAAAATAAAATGTCTACAGTTTATGGAGCCCTCCACAAAACCAACCGTGTCAAAAATGCATTTGCGAGCACATAAGCAAAACAACTGACACGCGCTCAAACAATTAGTAAATTAAAAGTAGTATAAGGAAGCTAGCGATCGACTGTTAATGTCCAGATCATCTTTGTACAATAAAAATAAGAATATAGGTCTGTGTGATGTGTTACAAATTCCCAATCACTCACAGCTGAATGCAAACGTTTTCTCCAAGTGCCAAAGTCAAAATGTACTGAAAATTGATGGATGTAACAATTTCCTAAATTCACAACTCGGTTGGTGAGAGAGCTCCCCTTACTGACCAGTTCTGCAACTCCGTGCCTTGAGCTAAGTAGTTGAAATATTTAACTTTAACTGTCGTGTTTTATGGTGTAAATGGTGTAAATGTGAACGTGGTTCAAAGTGCCTTCAGTGAGCTCACTGGCTGTTTTGTCTCATTTAACTATGTAATGACAATAAAGGTTTCTGTTTCTAATATAAAATATTTGTGTGCAGCCAATTAACTCACAATTCTGTTTCATTTTATGGCCTGCAAACTCTGTTTCTGTTTTGGTCTTTGCTCCTCCCACCCAGTAATGCAGCTACGTGCGTACGGAAATTTTCGACAATTGAGCTTCAAGCAATGTTAGAATACTATATATAATAATATATAATAAATAGATTGTATTTATATAGAGCTGTTCTTGTCTTGATGACCACTTAAAGCTGCTGCAGTTCAGTCAGAAACCCTCCAAGTCCAAAATGTCCGGTAGACATGTCCAAAATGTAACAGTATTGTTTGATTAAGTTTTGTGTGTTGTGGCAATGTTTGTAACCTTTTAAAGGGCTGTGTCTTTGAAGATATACCAATTAACTGTTGATTTTTTTTTTTTAAAGATCTAATATGTCACTGAAAATGTAGGTCAATGTGATTATGTTTTACTTTTTTTTACCTGATGCAAGAAGTAGCTTGACCTCCACATATTTCTTTCATGACCTAATCTGGCCTGGGAGTGAAGGGGGCACTTTTTGTGCATGCCACTATTTGTACCATTGTACAGTCGTTTGAAGTGTTGGAGCAGAGGATTAGGTCGTACAATACAATTGAGAGTTGGTGCCACTTTTTGACATCACTGTCCCCTTTGTGTACCTTGGCCAAACGGGCATTCGCTTCTTCGGATTCAAATCACCTGCAATTTGACTCCCATTAGTAGCTGTGCCACATTTCAAATAAAGCATGGGCCTATTAATTACCAAAGTATGGGCTCGGGGTAAAAGGTGAATGTGCAATTACAGAATTAAATCAAGCCCCTGTTTAGCTTGTCAGTTCTGACAGAAATGATTTGGGTGAATTATTAAATGCTTCCACTGTTCTCAGCTGCTTCATTGTTGGTGCAGACATACCCCAGCTGCATGGATCCAAGCTCCGCTTCTTTTCTTTCTCTCAGATAAGACTATTATTGTCTGTGCTTTTAAAAAAAAATTGGTGCACTGTTCATGATTAGAATACACAAAAGAAAAACACTGTTTCTGCTTACAGTTTACAAATGCCTTCTCTTTCTTTTAAACTACTTCACAAAAGGAGGTCAAGCGTAATGGGCTCATTAGAAATCTGTGCTGGTTTGCGTTAATCATGAGGAAACTGTATGTCGTTATCAAGGTTTCAGGTCTACTGTATTAAAAATTTTAATGAGCAACCTGTTCAGGCAACATTAAAGTTGTAATGCAATTGATTATGTCAATGGCAAGATAATATACAGTATATATATATATATGCATTCACTGTTAGAGAAATTAGTATTATTATCATTATCAATTGATATTTTAATGTTTTTTAACCCTGCCATGTGTGATATTCATGTCACTAAAATCAAGAAAGTGGCTCGTTTTGTGCAATTCCATTGTAAGTGAGCATTTTACAATAATTGCTTGTAATGAAGCAGTTCGTCAGCCAGTGGCTGACTGGTTTTGGTGTCTGTGACAAGCAGCTGTCTCTAATTAGTAAATCAAGCCAGGGTGAGGTGTGAGGCTGCAAGAGAAGTAAACAGCAAATGTATCAGCAGTATCGCAGCAATACAGGATCGGGTCTAATCCTATGCAGTATGTGTCTATGCATCTGCTCAGCACTGTGTTGGTTGGGTTACAGTGTTTGTAGTACTTTCCAGTGCTGCCATGCTTCAGAGGATAAATCCCAGTTGATGTATGTGTTGCTGCTTCTGTGATTATCCTTAATTATTCTGTGAGTCCATGACTCCAGGAGTCCATATACATATGGAGTCCATATCATTTCTCAGGACCAGCTCACCACGAAACAGAACCTGCCACAATGCAGCATGAAAACTATGTTCCTTAACTGGATCAGACTCAGCCTCCATTCACACTATATGTTCCTTTTTAAAATGCCGTTTTCATACAAAACGCCGTGTCCAGGCCACAGGCTGCATCTCAAAAAAAGTGGATGTAGTCTTCCCCTTGAAAAACAAACTCCTGGTTTAAAGCTTTGAGATGTGTGATTTGATCAGTACCATGTTTTTTTGTTGTTGTTGTGTTTTTGTTGATTTTCTTTCTTTCTTTTTTTTGAAACCAGAAGTCCTCAGGAAATCATGACTTCATGTATTGAATATGACATAAAACTAGAACCCCTAACTCCTTAACTCTTTGGGAAAATGTTTATTGATGTTAGGAAGAGACTCATTTTCCCATAAAGTCTTCCTTTTGTCTGGAGTTCTTTTTGCAACCTCTAACTGCTACTTCAATCCTACTTCTTAGGACGAAGAACAAGACTACATCCATGTCTTATATGCAGCCTATGGTCCAGATGAGCTGCGTCTGTACCAACACACCTGAAAACGTAGCATATCGTGTGACGATTCAGGCCTTAACCACATGAAAACAGAATGTCCTTTATGCAGTCTTTTTTTTCCGGTTCTTTCTGTAAACACACAAAAGTAGTACATATGCCAGTATGTGGCGCTGTAAAACTGCTACAGAAATACATCAAAAATGTAGAAGACGACGGGAAGCATGTGCATGAATTATTTTTTAAGTCTACATTACAGTGTATACAATCACAGAGACAGAATGAAAGTCAGGGTGACTAAGGAAAGAAAATAAAACAGCATAAAGTGAACAGACCAAAAAAAAAAAAACCAAAAGAAAAATGAGATGAGGGAATAGTGACAACAAACAGTAAGATAGGTGGGGCTATGAAATTATTGTTTTCCCAAAGTTGCATAGTGGTTGTATAAGCCATGGTGGTGGTGGTGTGATTTTTAGGGCTACCAAACCACCGGTTGTGTATAGATAAAAAGCTGAAATGATCGTTGCTGATTCATCTTACCTCATTTTTGTGTGTACAGGGCCTCAGGTACAGTGGGCATGGATGTGCCAGTGTAAACATAAGGTAGATTCTGTCCTCTGCACTTGCTTACTTAGGTGCAGAAAACACTGCGGATGAGAAACGACACTGGTGAAAAGTAAGAGCAAGGATTTCTGTTATGAGACAGACGAAGATCTGGAACTGAAAGTAACTGTTTACAGAGCTTTTCCTTCAGAGTGTTGTGGCTGATAATGAGCACTCAGGAGGTGAAGGCTGGTAACTACTAGGCCATTACTTTTTAAAAGTCTCCATTTCTGCCCAGTCCAGACTAAAACAAAAGGTTTGCAAACCTACACAAGTAGTGTACTTTTAGTCTGAAGCTAAAACAGCCTCTTCCAGACAAAATCAATCACAATTGGCGTCTTTAGATGAAGGGTGACATAAACAAGTTCAACCCTGGAGTTCTGAATCCACACTTAACAACCCAGTCAACCAAGTGCACAGTTTCCCCCAGAGGACAGGCAGATAGTAACCACTGGCCCAGTTTTGGACAGGTCGAGCATGATGCCCCACCAACACTGTTCAAAGCCCTAGGCCAGTCTGACCTTGTGAATGGGAATCCTCAAGGTCACAGTGATTTGCTCTCATTTGTCCAAAGCAGGCACAACCTTGTTGTTGACGAGTCTGTCCCAAATAGACATGGCATGTCTCTGAATGGAATGGATTCCCACTGCCTCAAAGCAGGGGGTCGTGGCACTCACCAGAGGAAGTTCCTGTCCTTGGTTCATCTTGTTTTCCCCCCCACAAAGGCCACGTCAGAGCAATGAGTCTCCCAGACTGTGTGCTGGGTGTTGAGCTCCCTGACTGTCTTCCTCAGTCCCTGCACAGGAACCTTTGCTCAAGGTAGCCCTGTTCTTACAGGTCTCATTAAAACAGAATCACATCAGGAGTCATTGAACTAAAGGGTCTGATAGAGAGCTTGGCTGTCATTTCAAATCTTTTCCCTGTGAGAAGTTATTAGAGTCAACGGGAAGATCTCAGAATATACAGTGTGTCTGTCTGGTTTTCTCTAATCTCTACAAAATTAAATAATGTCCAGATTATCTGTTTACAAGCTCTTGCATCTTCACTTAAACATACATTGTGCCTTGTTACTTGAATACTGCATTTATAAATGGTTATATTTGTCAGTGCTACTCCTTGTTTTTCCCTCATCATTTCACTGAGTTCAGAGTGTTACCATAGTGCCATCTGTTGGTTATTATTGGTAGTTGTCCTTTTTCTTTCTTTCTTTCTTTCTTTCTTTCTTTCTTTCTTTCTTTCTTTCTTTCTTTCTGCTGCTTCACACAGCTGCTGCTTAACAGAGGGTCAACCTTTAAGAACTCCCCATAATCGGGTTAGAATCTGCTAAACTTCTATGTTGTTATGTTAATTTTTTTTCAAATAGCCTTGGTCATTCAGTGACATAGCATGTTTTACTGGGGGTGTGGTATTTTCTTCTAAATAGAGAATGTTATGGTTTAAACATACCATTGTATTGTTATATTATATATCATATTCATACAATATTTGTATCCTTTTGCACATCCTATTTATATATTCATAGCTACTGCTTGTGGTATGTATATCTTGCTTAGTCAAGTATTTATTTATCATGCATATATTACGCCTATACCTACATTATATATCCCATATATATCATATATCATATCTGTGTGTAAGGCTAAAGGTGTTCTTTTTATTATCACTATTATTACTATTTTCATTATACACTGTTGCTGCTACCATGAGTACTATATACTGCTGTTGTTATATTCTGTTGATTATTATTATGTACTGTTATTATCAGTGACATTACCACCATAACATCAGTATTATACAATCATCTTGCCACTGCCCTTTATCTGCTTACTTAACTTGTTTTTCTAAATGCCCTTGTCCCGCTCTGTATTTGTATTTTATTTTTATTCTTATTCCTAGTTTACTCCACTCAAGTATTTTGTGCTATTGTACTTCTATTGTATTAATACTGGACTACTGTGACAACTTAATTTCCCTTCTGGGATAAATAAAGTTATCTATCTATCTATCTTGAAGAGTCAGCTTTAGATTTAGAATTTGGAAGACTGCCGGCAGATGTTCAAAATGTATCGCCGCATGAATCATTTTGTAAAGATGTAAAGGCCCAGCTGGATATCTTTAGACAAGATTCAGTGAAGAAAATACTTTGCATGTCAACACCTGACCTTGATTTCTCATTAAAGGAGAGAGTTTGAGTGTGTCCATGTGTGTGGGCCAGGGAGGGTTACACACTGATCGACCCATAAATCAATCAGTCAGGCGCCGGAAAGTGAGTGTTATGCACGCTCGTCCAGATCATGAATAAGGAAATGAGTGACAGAAAAAAGTAAAGCAATCAACTGTTTGTGGAGGAAGGTGGTCAGGAGTGGCCATACATCATAAAGGATGTCAGGTTGGAGGAAAAACAAAATGGAGCAGCAGGTGGTAAGGTTTTGATGCCCTCCCGAATATCACACATTTGGGGATGGAGGCTAAATTCAAAACCTTGAAAAGCAGAACATGTTTGTTGATAAATCATTCAGATTTCAAAGTGCTTTTTGAACCACATAACGAAAAGAAAAACAGCTTCAGGTTTTCACTTGGTCTATTCTTTGCTCCCATGGTACCTGCACACAGATTTGCTTGGACATGTTGGAATTGTTCACCTCTTTACCCTCGATCAATGGATTAATTACCCATGTACAGTCTGAGAAAAGAGAGAGGAAAGGGAGAGCAGGTGGAGCATAACCATCAGGACTTTTGCAACACAATATCAACCTGGCTCAACTTTTTTAATACTTCAGGGCATGTTGCTCACAACATGGAAGAAAGAAAATTTAATGGCCAAAACACAAATTTGTTTTATTAGCATTTCTGCCTTGAAATACTTGATTGTCAACATATGAGATGACCTTGAGTTGACGACCTAAGGGACAAACAGTTGTACAGTATTTTTGAACATGGGATCAGAAAACCAACCTTTTTTTCAGTAAACTGATAAAATCCAAGGCTTGAGACACTAATAGTCAGCCATCAGGGAGACTGTCCATAGCCTTCAACACAGCAGTGTGTGTGTGGCAAAGTTGGTCCATGTCAGCATTAATGCAAGCTCTGGATTTATCTGGATTTAGAGGAAATATGCCATAAGGATTATATTGGGGTCCCACCGGTGTTTGCCCACTTGAAGCCCATGCCCAGTTATTACCCAATACCAGACTCCCTGGGTACTAAGTGGACATGGGCTTGAAGTTGGCATATAGTTTCAGTAACATGGGCCCCACATGGAAAGCAAACACAGTTGGGACTGCCAAGGAAACCTGCTTGGGGCCCATACTGTCAGCCCGAATATAACCCTTATGGGACCCACATGGACATGCTGGCTGGGGTGGACACCAGGGTGATTGACAGCTAGTGGAGTCCAATAAGAGCCTGGTTGCAGGGGACTTTTTACCCCATAACATGTTAACTAAGGCAGTGCTTGTCATTCTTTGCCATCTGACAACTATCAGTCACAAGTGTGTTGCTATGAAGCTTATAAGGTGTGAGCTTACTGAGGAATTAAATATCTATTATTTTTGGTGTGCTACTATTGCCAACCTGTCGGACTATTAGAGCCCCGAGACAGAGCTAAATCAACATCTCTTTGACAGTCACGTCAAAAAAAAAAAAAAAAATATCTGTTGCCAAGCTGTTAGATCGAATTTTATTTCACACATCTGTGATTGTACAGCACCTGTAATTATATTGCAGTAGTGAAACACTGACAAGTCTATTCCCCACTGCCTGCACCACTATTCTTTGTGCATGAGCTTTACCTCAGCTTGAAAAGTGTCTGTGTTTACCTCACAGTAAGTCTATGCTTTTTGTCTTGTCTGCCACAAAGCGAGTCTTTCTTTGCTTGAAAAATGTGCAGATATTGAGGTGCTGCATTTTTCTTTTACAGGGCCTGAGCAATTACCACTTGTGTGCTTTTGAAAGGGGAGATAAAATAATGAACTGCCCTGAAATAGCTCAGTAGCTTTCATAGTAGCAGCTATATGGAGAACATATTAGCAACAAGCAACAGCAAAGAAAAATTAATAATACTGCAGACCACACACACACAGGGTCACAGCCCTCTGATTCCTGTTTATTGTTTTCAGTATATCAATAAATATTGTCTTATATCCTCTGGTTTTATATGTGAGCACTGGCTGTGCTGGTATCCCCAAAAGTACCCAACAAAACAGTCCACAATGCAATTGAACTTTTATTAGTTCACAGACCAGCACACAGTAAAAGTTTACAGGACCCATGGAGAAAATTGTGCCAGTCAACTTGGCAGCCGGTGGAGCTTGTGTTGCTCATGTTTGTCATCTTGAGGCTGCATAGTTATGTGTTTTCTCAAGAATCTGCTCAGCATCTTCACAAAGTCTAAACAATGGAGGTAAGCAGCTTTAAGGCAGTCCATGCAGACACAGGCAGCCCATGCAGTGCACGGTCCTCGAGCAGGAAGTGAACTGCATATACAATTGCCATGGTGCTTTGGTTCATTGAAATGTTAAATTTCCATTGGCATAAAAAGAACTTGGAGTAAAACATCCAAAAAGGCGATGAGAATAAGTTGCACTTGTCTCTGAAAGGCCATAATTTAATTCCCTTTTATAAAAATGTGATGTTGAGTAAGGGCGCCACTGTGATGTGGGCATACATGCAAAATCCAAAAATCTAAAAGAACAAGTTCAGCTCATGTTGTCAATTACCCTCATCACATTTGAATAAGTGAACACAAGTATTCTAAGGCAGTAATTTCTCTCTGAGAGATTCGGAGAGGCTCAGCAGCTCTGCACTGCAAACATCTACATGTGCTAAATCATTTAACACTACCATTTTCTGAAATTTTGGTTGATTCAAGCTAACACAGAGCCTAACACACATAATCACTGTAATTCCATTCAAAATAAAACAGAGAATAGATTTGAAGCATAAAAATAGGCTTCAGGTGACATTCAGGTGTCTGGAGCTTGACTTAAATGATATTATTCTGTTGCAAAGCTCCCATCCGGCTGTTTCTCAACATAAAATGACCTCTAGGCTTCTCTTTTTTTATTGTTATTCAGTAGCCCTTTGTTGCTTTCATTTCCACAAAATTAACCCAAGGAGTCAACAGATGATTAAAGAAATTTAAAAAGATGTAACACATATTTTTATGCCTTTGTGATAGAGTCCTAGGCCTTTTGTTTTTTGGCCCTCTATACGTCCCATTCCTCTTAATGCAATATCTCAGAAAGTCATTTTCTTTGTCAGATTTTTACGGTCAAGATCATTGTGACCTCAGGTCATTTTTGTGATGGAATAATTCAGGAGGGAATTTCATTACATCTTGCATCAGTGTACAATTGTGGGGCCAAAGGTCACAATGACATTAAAAAACAAACTTTCTTTTACAATAACTTAATAACTTAATAACATTATTACACAATCCAACAAAAATGTAAACTAACCCAGGAACACAAGTGTGCATTAATTTGATATTTTGATACTTAAATGAAACCACAAGGCTGTGATTCTTTCTTTTCATAGATTTGGTTATCTACTTGTGAAGTAGTGTATATTTTCGCTTCTTCATTATAAATTGTTCCAAGAAGACTCACTTCTGCTAAACTGTGGGTGAAGGTCATTGGTTTAAAATAATCTGGGAATCAGTGCTCTGTTTCACTGTAGAAAGACACTGGCATACATGTATATTCAACATGTGCATTGACACTCAAACTGACAGTGTTAATCCAACACTTTGAGTTAATTTTAATGCTCCTAATAGACACAGTGTAAAAGTAACACTGAACATGGTGTTGAATTTTCAGAGTGAATTCAACTCTGATAAGAGAACATTACACTACACTGAGCTGTGTGATTCAAGTTTTACACCATGAGGGATACAGTATAACACCATAGTGTTATTTACATTTCGAGTTTAAGTGTTAATCAGAATTTACTCTTATTATTTCACTCATCATCAGTGTCAAACCTATTTAACACTAAGTGTTCATGATGAAATTACTCCCAACACAGTCTTGATTTTAGATTGACTCCAGCTAGTGTTAAACATAATTTACTTATGTATTTACACCCTATTAAGTGTTATTCTTACCCAACACCTTCATGATTACTCCTTATTAATATAATGTGTGATGGTGCACTTTAAACATTCTGGGCCTGCTGAAGGCTTTCAGACGGCTATATACGAAATAAACGACTTGAAATGTCTCTCAGTATAACTACACCTTATACTGTATGATTAACAAGAAAGTACCAGGGTTTCCAAATCTTGGTTGACATCAAATTTCAAGGAGTTTCCAGGTCCAGTTCCCTAAAATTCAGGACCTGACATGCTGCCACAGCTTGAGATGGGAGGGCAACTTGAAAGAGCCACTGCCACTTTTATTGATTTGCAGCTCGCTCTGCATCTGGACAAGTGATTGTCCTTGGGATCGTGGGCAAGTCTATTGTTTTCTAATTTTCTTTGGTGAGCCAGAGATCTTGGATTTGCATTTCCCAGGCATCATTTGCTCACTCTTGCTTAACGTTACTCACTCATTGTTCTGCATGGAATCATGGAGAGAGACATTGTCCACAACAACGCTAGTATTACGACTTGACGTCTGGCGACGGGGGACATTTACATAAATATCAACTGAACTTCTTTTTTGTACAAAATGACCCAGGTGATTTTCAAAAACTTTCAAGGGCTTTCAATCTTACTCATACCAGTATTCATTTTCTTTACTCAAGCAGAAGTAAAATACCCTGGAAGAAGTACTGATTGATCTTATAAATGAAAATACACACAAAAGTAAAAACCTAAAAAATTATTTTCAACCTCTCCATTACACAGTGCTGTTTTTGATCACTTGGTAAAAAGATCTAGTCACAAAGAAAGATAGCATTCTTCATGTATTAACAACATATGCAGTTGGAAATGTGTTATTTCTCTGAATTTGTTCTGTTGTTCTCAGCAAATATTCCTGGTTCACGTCTGGTTCTTCAATCATGCCACTTCTGTTAACGCTTTCTCTTTGCAGTTGACTTTTCCACTCTGTGCTGTTATGTCTTTTACATGTCTGTCATGTTTTTCGATTTATTTGTTGCTCTCTCTTGTACTAAGTCTGTGCTTCATATATGCTATATATTCTATTCTTTCTCTCCCTCTCTCTCTACATATATATATATATATATATGTGTGTGTGTGTGTGTGTGTGTGTGTGCGTGTGCAAGACAGGTCTATTCACTTTTTTACATTATATATATATATATATATATATATACATATATATACTGTATACAGTATACAGTACTGTGCATAAGGGAACACATCCTGAAAATATGGAGAAACACATATGCAGTTTAAAAAATAAAATCTTTTCAGAAAAAACAAACGACAAAAATGCTTCTATAATATCAAATGTTTAGTGTGACCTACATTTCCACTTGAACAATAACACAACCATGGCTCTTTAAAACCTGGAATGGAACCCTAATGTTATTGGTCAAACCTGTGTTTCTCCTACTATTTCATGCCAACAAATAGCTGCTGTGAAAAAGGTCTATTATACCTGGTTTACTCCAGACATGTTGGAGCATTACATACACATATTGCACAAGTTCAACTCACTGACAGGTTGATCATATAGTATAAGACTGACTTTTAGTCACGTCTTTTCAATCTAAACGCCAGTGATCACAAAACTGACATAAAAACAACAAAGCTGTGCTGTATATATACACACATACATATATATGGATGTATGGAAGGATGGATGGATGGATATGTACAGTTTGTTGTGCCTCATACTGTGCTGCTGTAACAGGGATCCCAGTTCATATTAGTACCAATGATACCAATTAGGGTTCCACTCCATTTAGGTAAGAGAACCCTTGCTACTGTTTAAGTGTAGGGATGGTCAAACTAAATACTTGACAACTAAACCTAAAGAAGTTGCTATGTGTGAAAAGTTTCTTGTATTTTTTGTTGTATTCTTCCAAAGAAATTGAGGAATCATATCTATTATTATTATTATTATTATTATTATTATTATTATTATTATTATTATTATTATTATAGCAACCAGTCCACTGTTGCACTATATTTGATTGACTGATCTGTCTATCTATACCGATGCATTTTTATTTATTGTTTTCACTGATACCTTTTTCATCTTCTTCTTGTGATTTTATTATTCCTCTTATTACTACTATGTGACATGTTTATGGTCTATGTGTCTCTTAAGTCTTTGATGTATGTGCTCAGCATGTCTGTGCTTTTGGAAAGAAAAAAGCCCAAAGTTATTTGAATAATAGTTCTAGATTAGCCAACATAACACCCATGTATCAGTTAAATGTAAGACAACTAGTCTGATTCCTGCAAGAGGGAGACGTCATCTTTTGCCAGAAATATACAAGTTTCTTCCTGTACATAAGCTCAGGGGATTCATGTGTGTGATTTGTAACTTTACTCTCTTCGTACACAAGGCTCAGTCTCAGTGAACCCACTGCAGGCTGCTACCACAACTGACCTGTGGTAAGGGGGAAATCAATAGTCAATTCCATTTTGCAGCCAGTGTGTGACAGGTACCAAATAGGAGTGGATTGGGTGCATGTAGGGAGCAGGAGCGTGAGAGGGAGATTGTCTGACACCCCAACCCACAGGCACACATTTGCACAGCACTCTGGACACTCATAGACATAATCCATTCCACTTACAGTAACCTTAACCCTTACCTAACCCTAATACTGACCTAAACCCACTTGTAAGTCTAACTCTAAAACCTGGTCTTAACCCAAATACCCTTTAAAATTGTCATTGGCCCTTTATAGGTCCAGCTAAAATGTCCTTACAGTACAGCCTACTAGAGACATGTGCTCACACACACACGCAAACACCCCTTCTTTCACTCTCAGTGTTTGTTTCACTGTCTCGCTCGACCAACCATCTCCGTAGAAACAGCAGTGGAGAGCTAGATGCCGCCCACTCCTTGGTCGCTCAGGGGGAGACAGACAAGCTGAATACAGCCTGAGTGCACAGGCTCTACACTGAGTGCGCAGCCAGGAAATCTCATACTGGCTTTGTCCAGTTTACCATCCACTTTCTTCAAATCTGATCCATTATAGATCAGATTTGACACTTTACATACATAACTACAAGTGTCTTGCATCAGAACGTGTGTGCCCTGTCAAACATGCCTGTGGCCTTTTTGCGTGTAATCAGCAACAACATACAACTTTATATATGGGAGTTCAGTCACTAATGAAACAGATGTGTTGCTGTATGCAAGATAAAATGCACCTTTACCCTTCCACAGGTGAAAATGCAGAAACTCAATGACATCAGTGTTTAACATGTGTTCAGGCAAAAATCTTTATGGATCCCATTTTGACAAATCTCGCTAATGTCGCAAGGGAAAAAAATCCGATATGAGTCACTTCACCCTGGTAAATTGCTGAGACAATCAGACACATTTCAATAGAGATGTCATAGCAGGATTGATTATTCTCCCCCACCACATTTGTATTAATTTGTGTAAATTGAATGCATATAACCAGAAGCTTTGTTCACTACATATGCAAACTAAATCCATACACATTAGGATTATGACAGTGATGACAAGAGCAGGAAAAAAAGAAAAAAAAAGAGAGCTTGCACCTTCCACATTGCCATTCTTCAGGAACATATGGTTCCTCCATCTGGGGAGGTGTGATAATATGGGCAGCCAGTGCAGCACACGCACACACACACACACACACACACACACACACACACATACACACACAGCAGGCTACATGTCACTCTCAGAAGCAGACTTTTTATAATTTGTTTTAATTTTTTTTGCCATGCGAGCAGTGCAGCTCTGGGGCCGACAGTGTCTGCTTGCGTATTAACATGATTTGTGGAAATGTTGGCATATGATGTGTTGCCATTGGCATTTAGCTCATGTTCAGCCAGCTAGTGTAACCTCTCCGAGCCTCTATAACAAGCCTGTTTATGTAAGACTCTCAACAGACTCCTCAGTTGTCATGGAGATGAGTGGATTCCTGTTCTGAATTGTTGCTAAAAGCAAGTAAGTGAACACTTGAGTTAGGATATCTTTTTTTTTTTTTTTTTTTTGATGATGATCTTTTATTTTTCAGGATAAAACAGAAATCATCTCAACAATTACTAAGAAGGACACACTGTGGGTGCAGTGCAGGGGCTGTCAAACTATACACATTATAGAGGGGGCCAAAATGAAAAACTGACAAGGTCAAATAATATAACGATCTGAAAAAAACATATAGATAAAATAAAGAAAGAAATCAGAAATATTCTATAATATAATATTAATAGAAATATTAGTTAATGCAATGTATACCATTTTTCCCATAAAATAAGTTTAAATGATTTGCCCATGGAATAGACTCAGAAAGGGTTAAATATCAACAATGGGTGACAGTTTCAAATTTACAGTATGTACACATCAGTACTCCCAAAAACACATGAATGTAAAACAGTGGTAAATAGTATGGGGCAAATAATTTATGAATGATTTTCCATTTCAATCAGCTGTATAGTAGTATATTTAGTAATGCAATATCCGGCCATCTGAACTGATTTCCTCTGCTGTATTTCGCATACAGGCCAGTAGTCACATGTGTCTTAGCCAATTATTTGCTGTACCAAATCAGCCTGCTAAAAAAATACAAATGAAGGGGCTGAGCCCACTTATAACTGCCCCTCTGGTTCCGGCTCTGTGTTCTCAAAGTCTGCATTTAATTTGTTTATTTATTTATATGGGCAAGGTAAAAGACATATTATCTTGAGGGCCGAATACAGTTGCATGGCGGGTCGGATGTGGCCCCCGGGCCTTGAGTATGACACATGTGGTGTAGTGGTTAGCACTCTTGCCTTTGCAGCAAGAAGACCCAGGCTCATGACCCGGTTAGAAACAATGTGTGTGGTTTTTCTCCAGGTTCTCCAGTTTCCTCCCACAGTCAGATGCAGATTTGGCAATTAGGCCAATTGGACACTCTAAATTGGCCGCAGGTGTGAATGTGAGAGTGAATGGTTGTTTGTGTGGCCCTGTGATGGACTGGTGACCTGTCCAGGGTGTGCCCCACCACTCGCCCTATGTCAGCTGGGATTAAGCACCAGTTGACATAGGGTGAAAGGCAGACCCTCATGTAGAGGATCGGTAGAAGATGAATGAGTAAGTGAGTGAGTGAATGAGTGAATTACTAGGCAAAACAAAATAACATATTTAGTACCACATACCAATTGAACCTAAAAACCACGTTTTTCAGTGTATAAGGGTATCTAGTAATGTAAAAAGTATTGAAATTATACACCAGTGTTGACAGGAGTTACTGCATTCACATTTTGCCTCTTGCTATTTTATATTTTAACTCTTTCCTTCAGAAACAGAACATACTTCTATAAAAGTAAAGATACAGATTTTAAAATCCCTTTTAAAAAAAAAGTGTAAATACACAAAAATATATTCAGTTACTTTCAGCCTCTGGATGCAAACAACTTGTAGTTATTATGAATGTGATCCATCAAAACTTATCTGATATTGAACTGGGATTGAATTGGAATTAAACAATGGTTGTTTTTTTTTGTTTTTTTACTGAAGTACAGTTGTTTCTGGTGTGGCTTCAGTATTGCGTGTTTAATTGCACCTTTATCTGGGACCAATCATTTGATTATAGGGCTGATCTTACAACTTGGAATAGTAGGAAGGGTTGGAAGAAAGGGGTTCAGTTAAACAGTACACCGTTAATGTTTTTAGATCTGAACAAGGGCATTCATTATGAGAAGAAGCCGTGATTACACGAGATGTGATTGCATTTAACTGCAGCAATTCTCTGTGCAGCAGTGGATGGCTACAAGGCGGATATTTCCAGCAGTGACTAATTTGGGGTTAGTCACATCTCTGATGTGAATAAGAATCTAAAGAGGAGACAGCATTCCATTAAGTACAGTACAAGAACCGTAATCAAACCTAGCGAAGCTTCATCAGTTCAACTTAGCTTCGGGGCCCTCAGCTAATTTTACTGCTCACTGAAACGTAGCATGTAATACCCAGTAGATGGAGAACACTTTGTTCATTACTGCTGATTAGAAAAAAAAGATCAAGCAAAATATGTCAATGCGTGATAACCAGTTAATGTATTTTTAATTAGTGCTTGCTTTTTTCCCCCTCTTTCTCTCTTGCATACATATTTAAAAAACCACCACAGTGTGCGTGTATTTTCTCCTCCAGCGACCTCTTGATTAATAGTTGCCTTCCATTATATTTGAGGGCGAGCAGGGGTGCAGCTGTTAGATTAAAAGTCGAGAGGCTGAGCTCACTGGCTCGCCTCATGTGCCACCGGAAATCAAGCCTCACCCACAGAATCATTTTGCAATTTAATAAGCTAATAAACGAGATATGGCGAGTATTTTCAAGTGCCCTTGGAGGAGGGTCGACGCGTGATTTACAATCACATTGAAGTGCTTGTTCTGTCACCATGCTGATGAAGGCTTGGACAGGCACAGGGAGCAGATGACTGTGTTTTGAGGCTGCTGCAGTGATGCAGCACATTTGCTCCTTCTTACACTTGACACAGTAAGGTCAAGCGGAACCACATGGTGCATTTCTTTAGACTCAGTGTCACTAATAGTTGGACCACGGTCTGGACCCAAATCCAGACATTGTCCTATCCAGACCTATTACCATCAGTCCACGTTAATTCCCAGGTTTTAACGGAGCATTTGTATTTTAATTGGTGCAACTTTTCTAACCTTTATGGCATTAGAGGTCCAGTCTAAGTAGGACATGCACTGTAAATTAGTGAATTGGGACAACACTGGAAGCATCTGTAAATCTGCGGAATATCTTGCTTTCTATTTCCAGACAACCACTTTCTGCGGCATCTCAACTGCTTTTATCCCTGCGATTGTAGCTGTGTTTACACCACAAAACTCTTGTTTCAAAATAAAAACGGAGAGAAAATGATCTTTCACCACAGAATCAGTGTCTATATTTGTCCCATATTCTGCAAACACAAGACATCCTATACCTGTTCCAAAGTAAAAGCACTTTTCAGTTCTCTGAATCATTTTTTTTTTCAACAAGGCTTTTATTTTTTAAAATGTGGTATTCACACTCCAAGGAGAGATGTGGAGGAGGAAGGATAGACAGACGTAACTTCACATGGTGTGATCTGAGAAGAGTAATGTAGGCAGCACCATTTTAATCAAGAGTGAATTGTTTTTAGTAGACAAAAATGGGGGGAAAAATGTTAACTTTATCTGTTGTAATTCATACTTTTTATTTCAGGCTTTAACATTATTTTCATATGTGAATCTTATCCCTAGTGCTTGGACTCCGGGGTCATGTGGCAAACATGGAAATTCCAAACTTCGACTACAAATGGAACACATTGCAGCCTGCAGTTTTGCAGCCTGCAGTTCTGGGGGGAGTGGACTGGTTGTGTTGACAAGGCTGATGGCTTATGGGAGACAACTGTCTTTCAGCTTAGTCATTCTAGCAGCTTCACTCTTCTTGAGGTGTCTTCCTGATGAAAGCAGCGTGAACAGTTTGTGAAGTGGGTGGGTAACGACCTCCGTAATGTGATGGGCCCTCCGGAGAACTGCTGTGTACTACAGTAGTACTACTTCTGTAGAAGTTGCAGTGAGTCTGGTTTGGTATGGAGATCAACTGAGATCCTCTAAAGCTGAGAAGTGTGCATGTGCACACCAAATCAGGACGATAGCCATGCTGCTGCACGGCTGCACAGTATACAACCAAAGATGGATGAATTAAAAGGAACAGAACAGGCATAATGGCATTCTTATGGCGACCCAAATCTGTTTCCACAGTCACATTATGGGGACAAAACACAAGTCCCCATAATCTAAATTATTACATTTTAAGGTAAAACATGTTTTAAAGTTAGGCTGAGGTCAGGGACAGGTTAAGGTTAGGGTTAGCTTTAGGGACTAGTAATTATATTTAAGGTTGGAGTAAGTCTAGGGGAAATTAATGTAAGTCAATGCAATGCCCTCTGAAGTCATGAAACCAGTGTGTGTGTGTGTGTGCATGTGTGTGTCTTTAATCCAGTGTTTCCCAAACTTTCTATATGGGGACCCACTTTTTAAAGATGGCAAACTATCACAACCTGAATCCCTTCAGTAAATTTGTGCATAACATAGCAAGTAATTTACAGCAGCATTTTTAAGTCCTCATATCATTTTGAACTTGTGAATGAATAATTTCTAAGAGATGTCTGATAACTTAATTTGATTAATTAAATCGTTATTTAAGATATGTACACATAAATATTCACAAAAAGTCTGGGAAAATTGACCACAGAAAAACCTCCCATGACCCGTCTCTGGGTCCCGACCCACCGTTTGGGAAGATATAGTCGACAATACATGTTTCCATTGAAGAATTATTGTAATTTTTGTTAATAAACAGATTGGAGGTATAATGACTGTTCTCATCAATCCATCCGCAGTATAATACAACTTATGTAAAATATCCACTATGACATACACTACCAGTCACAGGTTTGGACACACCTTCTCATTTAATGTGGTCCAAATGTGTGTCCAAACTTTTGACTGGTAGTGTATACAAAATAGTAGATTCTTACTAGAGTGTACTGTTTTTGCTTGTAAAAACTCTGAATTGCAGCAACACATATACAACTGTTATCTTCTCGTAACCATGGGCCCCATCAGTCACATGTTCCTTCCTGGAAAATAGTGAAGTTTCACAAATCCACTCTAAGGATGTTTTTGCTGCTGCTGCGGCTTCTTGGCCAGAAATCTGTCTCTCTCACACACACGTTCTCTAATCTGCGTTGTTTTGAGCCACATTGTTTCATCTGGTGCTATCGGGGCTGATGAGAGCTACTTGTGTTTCTGGGTCTGCTGCAGCTGCTGTGTGGTGAGTGGCAAACCCTCTCTGATGGCTCTCTCCTTTATTTTCACATCAAGTGATTTTCTGCTCCTTTCATTCTGACTCTTGTGCCAGATTGAAAGGAGACACTGTGTACAACACGTTAGTGGATAACCCAGGTTCAGGCTGTGAGCTGTATCCAGTTTGATCACCTGCATATTATAGATTATTATTTAAAACACCCACTTTTTTTTTTTTTAGTATTTTTAGTATTTGCACATTTAACACACATGAATTATTAAAATTATAAAAATTAAAATCAAAAAGGATTGCAGAGAATTTGATTATCCTTTTATAGTTAATGGTCAGTGGAGTAAAATAAAAGCAAACTCATCAACTGTGATTGTTTTATAATAAAACAGCACTTCACATTAATTCTAAATTTAGCTGTTTACACCAAGGATACTTCAAATTAAATAGTCATATGTGTCAAACAAAAACAAAATCAACAGTTCTTGTTGACAATAAACATAAGCTTCAATTTAATTCTAGGCATTTACACTAAGGATATCTCAAATGTAACGGATAAATATAATAAATAAATAGTAAATCAATGCAGTTTTATGTTGACAATTAACATAAACTTCAAATGAATACTAAAATGTTCCATTTACACAAAGGATACTTCCAAGTAAATGGTCAAATATGTCAAATTAAAGCAACTTTTTTGTTGACATGTTTATTGACAGTAATTCAAAGATTATCCTTTCACAAAAGGAAAATATTTGAAATGTAATGGTCACATGTGTCAAGTAAATGTATTTAATGAACTGTGATTGTTTACCATAAACCTGTACTTCAAATTAATTAACATTATCCTTTCACAATAAGGGCACTTGGAATGAAATAGTCCCGGTGTTAATTAGAACAAAATTTATAATTACTGTCACTATTTGGAAGATCAAATAGTGATCAAATGTGTCTTGTTAGCATGCTGAGGTGGAGAAGACATGTTTCTGCAGTGGTCATACTCTAAAAGCAGACGTGAAACTGATTTCTTTCCTCCTATTTTGAATCTGGGAGTTTTACAACTGCTGACACTTTAGGTCACTGTGTCTGAGTCTAAACCAACTGTTTTATGATTGTCAAGTAACCAAAAAAGAAGCTGTCATTTCATGTTGTTGTTTTTTTTTGAATTTGTAATTTAAAACTTAGTGCTTATAGGGTGAGAAATAAGACAAAGAAAATGGGGAAGCAGTGGTTAGTTTGTCATTGTACTGTGTCATAGTGGCTGTTTTGCAACCTCCACCGGGAAAGGAAAGGGTGGCTTTAGCAAACTGTTTCTTTTAATGTGGTCACATGACATGGTGAGGCACAACAAAATGGATCCAGATAACAGTAATAAATGCAGAAAATGATTGGCAGACACGCTGCAAATGGCCTCCCTTCATTTGTACAGTCTTCATTTTAAGCATGTCAAATTGGGCTTGTCGACGATAAACATGCACTCCAAATTTAATGGCAAATATTTTCTTATTTATTTTCTGTCCCTAGCTGTCCCCGCTCCTCCCGCTCCTCGCTCTTTCTCCCAATTGTCTTTTTTGTCAGAGCCACAGGCAATTACCTATTAGTGGTGAGCAGAAACCATAAAAAGAGAAAGCAGGGGGAAAATTGAGGCCTTTATGCACACTGCTGATAAGAAAGAGGGAGACATTCCATTTCCCTCACATCGCTAAATGCAGACTTCACTGAATAGTTGGGTTGCTGTGGGCTGAGGGCAGCGATCTGACTGTGAATTTGACTGATAGTTACATTTTATTAAAGTCTAACCTACTCATCTGGTGAGGCTACCCACAATTTGACTGTCCAGATTTGTATATATTTAAAAAAAAGAAATAAAGAAATAAGCTGTTGAACTGTCAAGTGTCTGGTGAGCATAAACATGTAGATGCTGCTGGTATCGTTTAGCCTGTGGGATATAACGGATTTGACAATCCTCGTTTTTTCATCTGCACAAGTCGGGGAGACAAAGACTGCAGGAAGTTTCTCAACGCTGTGGTCTCACTTAGTGGCTCTGTGTTCCTATGTGCACTTCATGTATTTTTATGTGTGCACGCGTGTGTGTGTGTGTGCGTGTGAGACAGAAAGAGAGAGAGGGAGGATTTCTTTCTGGTCAACTGGCACATTGTCAGAAAGTTTTTCTTCCTTGTTGACATCTCAGAAGGTACAGTGTATAAAATGTCATTTTAACATTTATTGGTACTTTATTGGTCGCAGCTGAATATCCTTCACCGTTAACTAAGTGTGTTGGAGAATCTATAGCCACTGTAGAACTCACCCAGCCCCTGGAGTAATGAAACTATAAAAATTCATACAATCCTGGACCGGTCATCAGTCCACTGCAGGGCCAACACACATGTTCACACCTAGGGTCCTGAACCAGTAACCTTCTTACTGTGAGGCAACAGTGCTAGCCACTGTGCCACTGTGCCACCGTGTGAACCCAGTGTCTACCAAATCATCAAATGCATCAGTCTGGGAGGGAGGGTGTGAGTGGTTCCTGGTGCACTTGTGCATCACCACTGCAATTTCAGGAAATCCTGTGTTTTATTTATTTATTTATTTATTAATATATATATATTATTTTTTTCCTCATTGCATAATGAGTTGTGAAGCAAAACTATCAGGGAGAGGTAGCGTGTATACAGCAGCAGCACGGGGGCGGGTGGGGACAAGAAGCGTTTGTGCCAAGAAGCATTTTTGGAGCAGTAGAATTCCCCTCTGAGACTTTTGTGTGGGCACATCTTTGTGTTTTCAGTCAGTCTCCAAACTGTTTGCAGTCGTCTCACTTTGCTAATGCAATGTCGCTGTTGCCTCATCTGTCTTGACGTGAAATTAATCACGTTCTGTGAGCAGTGTGGCAATATCGCAGGATGACACGATCCTCCTAAACATCGCTTGATTGAGAAACAAGTCGTGTGAAGTTAATCCACTTAATCAGCATATTGTGAACTCATTTGACAATGATTTGAAAGTAATGGACACTTATTTATTCTTAAAAGTTATGCAATACAGTCTTAACTAACCTGTGTTGTCCTGTTAATTGTCCCAGTTTTGTCTTTCTTTCTTTCTTTCTTTCTGTATGGCACAGAGACACACAGTGGAGCTGTAAAGGCATGTCTGTGACTTGTCAGTGGTGCATCGTGAACCTGCAACAGGACTTCAACACATTTTAGACTTAAGTGCTTGTGTGATGGTGAGTATTTCAGATGTTCAGTCCTCAATATTCATCTTAATTCTCTTTCCACCGGCTGTTGTGATGTGACACTTGAACTGACTCTCAAATTTCAGACACAGGTTGTTGAATTAACGGTCCAGTATGCAACATGTTATTTGAGCCAAAGCACTTTACAACTCTTAAAGGTTTAGCCGAGGCAACTTAAGACACAAAATAAGACAAAGCACAAGTAACAAACATGTTTAAAACAGTGACATAAAATCAGGTTGCATTGAATTAAAAGCAAGATTTAAACAATGAGACTTATAATCTGATTTAAAAATAGAATAATTTTAGATCTTGTCTTTTACATGTACACTAGTTATGGGTCTTGCACAACACGGATGAATGACGAGGATCTATACGGACATGAAAATTATGACCCAGGCCTAATTCTTAATAGCCCTCCAGTAGAACATCATACGAGGAAAGCTGTGTGTGTGTGAAAAGCCTGTTATTTATTCTGTATGCTGAGACTTTCAATTTCATTTTGTAACAGTTTGAAAAATCTTGAAATGTCGCATCCTCTGTGTAACCGTTCTACATAAATGTGGACTCCAGCTACTGTGAATTGTGATTTATTTTAATTATGGCAATTATAAATTCATGAGTGTGTTTTGCATCAGTGTGTGAGATTGTTGAAAATATGCTTTGCAAACAGTAGAGCTGAGTGTTTACTCTGTTTCGCGCTCTCTCGCTGTCTGTTTATATTGAAATATTATGCATGATGGAGATCACATATTTGCTCACATCAGCCTCCCGTACCAAACACGAGAGACGCCACAGTGATAGTGTCTTGAAGCGACAGGTTTTATTACTGTCAATTCCTCTTCCTCCACACAACTCAGCATCTTGCTTTGGAAGAATGGAATTCAAATATTGTCTCAGTGTGGCACAAAACATTATAATTTAGAAGTAATGCATTTCATTTTTGGCTGCTTTACAGGTTTTATCGTCATGATATTCTCATGGCTGTCAGTGATTGTCATGCTGGTGTCATGTGTGAATGGAGTGAGGACTGGTGAGTGTTGGTCTCAGAGTATAATGGCAAATCTAAATGGAAATGTTCAACCAGCAGGAACAAAGACAACTGCTGTTATATCTGCGCTTTCTCCCACTTTGCAGTAACAGGAATAACGTTTAAGATTTAAGATGAAGGTAAGATCTCCAGAACAAATTTGTTTTTTTCATTGTCAGAGGGAGTCATACAGCCATGTGCCAAAATCCAGGCTTCCAACACTGTGGTGCCTTTGGGGTCACCTGTCACTGCCACCTGTGTTATCAGAGAAGACTGCCTTCAGG
The DNA here is from genome assembly GCA_016785285.1 of Brachirus orientalis. Taxonomy (NCBI): domain Eukaryota; kingdom Metazoa; phylum Chordata; class Actinopteri; order Pleuronectiformes; family Soleidae; genus Brachirus; species Brachirus orientalis. The sequence continues at coordinate 18,206,686 of JAFBJR010000425.1, read as the reverse complement.
TCATTGGACAAGCTGTTCAGATAGAGTGGCACCTCGGGGATCAGATTATTCCCAGAAGCCCCCTGGCCAGTGGGAGCGGCAGGGCTTCGAAGGTTGTTATATCAAGCTTCAATCATACCAGAGCGTTCCTCACCTGCTGTGTCCAGGCCTCTCCCACTCAAGTAGTGGGAGGAGTGGAGATCAGAGCTGGATGTGAGGAAGATTCTAACTCTTTACACTTTTTTTTCCATTGCTGATCACATTAATGGGATAGTTCAGGGTTTGAGGTGTATAATTTTGTGAGGCATTGACACATATACCATCTTCAGACCTGGTCTTAACATCTGTCCTGAGTAATCCAATCACATACACATCACTCTAAGTGTAGGTCTGAGCACTCCCAATGCTCACAGGTGATCCTACACATTGACATGTGACACACCTTGACAGTCAGGCTTGTTAATAACACGATTTTGTTCTTGTCATAACACATCCAGGATATATGTTGAGTTTAACAACAGATGTGAACAGTGCTATCCACATGCAATCACATCACTGAGGTATGATACCAGGTCTAAACATGGGCCATAAATTCAGCACTAACTGCAATGTGTGAGCATCTAGTGCTGGGAACCAACTTGGTACAGGGATGCACACTCTCACTGAAAACATGGCTGACAGCAGGGACACAAAGGAAAAAGTGATTTTAGCAACTTAACAGAATGTTTGCCTCATAAAATCTATGTCAACCTACAGTATGTCTTTAATGTGTTTTATGGTAGACAGCCTTTTCCATGTGGAAACTTGAGTTTTTAAACTGCTCACTCCCCTGCACCAAAGACCATAGAGAAAATTACCATTTTAAGCTCACAGGGACAAAAGAGCTTCTGGTCTGCTGCCACTTCTTATAGTAATTTTGTGTCACTTTTGTAAATGTGAATGTTGGATTGCAAACAATAAAGCCAAAAAGTTACTTTTAAACTTAATGACGGAGTTAGCAGTAGATTAACAACTCTAAGATTTCTGATTTTCTCCGTGGACTTTGGTGTGGGAAATGAACACAAACTTCAGTTTTCAGTTGAAAAAGGCTGTCTAATGACAAGATAAAGTTGTGAACACACACTCAAGGCATCATAAAATTAATCAGGCTTGATTTACATGTTGTTCCTTGTCTCCCCTTCTGCAGCCATGTTTTTAGAAGGAAAATGTCCACATCTCTAGCTGGTTCCCAGGCCTGTATGAGGGAACACATGGTGCATTCAGCATGGCTATGTGTCTGCAAACACACTTCAAAAAAAGAACAATGCAAAACAATACTGTAAAATCATGTGTCACATGTGAGCCTTTTCTCATCGTACTGAAGGTTTTCCATCAACCAAAAAGATCTGACCCATTTTATACATATAGTTTCACATCCTTAGAGATAAAACAATAATTTGAACTTATATGAATAATACTTTCCACTTGTTTTCCCTACATGTCTTTATAGTATAGCCTTTGTCTTTCCACCTCTCATCTTACTGAACCACCTCCAATGAAGAAAAACTTGTTTACTGTGTCTGTCCATCTGTAGATCCACCAGAACCTCCACAGAACCTCAGCTGTTGCACAAACCTCACCACCTCCAGCACGCTGACCTGTAGCTGGGATCCTGGACAACAGGACACCCACCTCCTCACACAGTTCTCCCTCCACACAAAGATATGGTAACTCACCCCAACCCTTCACCTTAACAGCTTCCGGGATTTTTTTTTTTTAAATTATCATTTATAAAACATGTCTGTGAAGTTGCACAAGTGTGTTTTTCACTTATTTACTCATTTCAGGGATTTGAATGAAAACTATACCTACAAGCTTCCGACAGGAACCCACCGCTACACCATCCCTCGCTCTGGCTTTGTCCTCTTCTCTGAAATAGAGATATATGTGAAGGCTGTGAATGAACTCGGAGAGGCGACTTCTGCACCGCTCATTTTAGAGCCCATCAGTGTAGGTGAGAATTATACTTACTGAAGTCTTTTAATAGCCAATATGCATTGCTTAATGAGATTAATATTGTTGGGGAATTTTTGGTATTGAGGTTTTGAAAACGAGTGAAGAGGGAATTTATTTGAAAACATGTGGTGAAGAAGAACATAGGAATATACATCAGTCCTAAAGATGACACATATTATTATGTGTCTAATGGCCTTTAAATATTTCATTAGAAGCAAGAAGACAATGATTCGTTACATTATGGTTTACACCAGTTTCTGATTGGCTTCTTACTGGCAAGAACGGAATAACCAGAGCCGACTTTAACACTAGCAGTCTGTACAGTAACTTTGGTAGGAGAACATGTTATTGGCCCCAAACATTCCCTAAATGTATCCTCCATGTCCATTGGTCTTTGACCTTGAATGTAGCCCCAGTTTGTGCATTTAATGTATTGTCATTATACCGATGTTTTTTTTTTTCAATACACAAATATTCAGTTAGTTACATATGAAAATGGTTTTAACCTGATTTCCATCTGCGAACACATTTTCCATGTTGTGCTACTAAAATGTTAATACATATAAAATAAACTTTTTATACTGTAAAAAAAACATTCTTCAGCTGGTAACACCTAAATTAATTAGGTTCAAGTAAGCAAGTTTTCTACATAAGTTTTGTCTCATTTCTGCTTGACTTTCCTCTTTATTCCTCCTTTTCACACTCCATCTTTCTTCTCATTTGCCCCTAAGATGGTGAACACCCCCTTCCATCCCTCTGAATTTCCCGTTCCCTTTCCCCTCCTCTGTTTCACAAAAAAGCAAGAAAATGAGACACAAGACAGACTAAATCTCAGTTTTTTTTTCTCCACTTCAGATTTAAACATAAAGAACTTGGGGGGGTTAAAACAAAAGGATGGGGGGGGGGGGGGGGAATACATCTGTTACATGAATTGTTGACATTTTGATTCCAGCTAAGTTTGACCCACCAAAGATTCTGATGGTTGAAGCCATGCCTAAACGAAGCGGCTGTCTGAAGCTGAGCTGGAGCTTATCGTGGCACCAGGCCTGGGTGCGTGACCGTCACCTAAACCTGGAGATTCGACTTAAGACGGCTGACAGTGGTCAGTGGAGTGAGCAAGCAGTGAGTGCAAATCAATCTGGTGTCAATATTAACAGATGAAAGCTTAAATGATTAAATGAATGTTGCATTAGTGTAATAAACTGTGCCTGGAGTCATATTTGTACGTTTGTGTTGTGCTCTTGGACTTGTGTCAGATCCTGGTGAGTCGGGTTAAATCAACCAGACCTGTGAACCAGTGTCGCCTCCTTCACGGGACTCAGTATTTTGCCCAGATTAGAGTCCGATACCAGCAGAGCCCCTGGAGTGAGTGGAGCAGCAGCCAGTCTGCCGTCACCCTAGAAAGTGGTACGACCCCAGATCAATTCAGTGACTCAGTCAGTTACTTTGACATTCTCCAATCTGTGGCCTTTTCTTCCATTTTCTGCTCTTTTCAATATATGCTAATGTCGTGTTCTAGCTCCCATTGCTTGTATAGCTCAGGCTGCATTGACGTATTGAGCGTTGACACACACTCTCAGACCTGGCTCGTATCGAAAAGTTTTACTTCCTAAAGGCTGAGGCGAGAAGCAGGCACTTTATTTTGATGAGCTGCGAAGCTGACAGCCGTCTCTCTCTTTTCAGCTCCCACTGGACGCCTTGACTCGTGGATGAAGCTATCAAGGGATCACATGCACAAACAACTCAACGTACACTTGTTTTGGAAGGTGCACACATCACACGCGCTGCTTGACACCTGTCACAGGCTGATGTTATTTGCTTTTACGGTTCTGACTGAGTGTGTGAGGTATGCCTTTTAAAATGTCTTCTCACTTTTTCTTCTGTTGTAGCCATCAAAACAATTCCGTGCCAACAGCCAGAATGTGTCGTACATCGTCTCGGTGCAAAAACAGTCAGGTGAAAAGGGAAGGCTGTGCTCCACGATGGGGAATTACTGTACCTTCTCACTTCCCAGGAAATCGAAGGCAGTGTACCTGAGTGCTGTAAATGCAGCTGGGAAATCCTCCCCCACTGAGGTTCGAATTGACCCAAAAGGTAAATCTGTGACACACTGAGATGTTTAAAGGGGCTATATGTAAGATATGTGCAACCTAAATTCTCCAATAGATTAAAAACTAAAAGTAATAAATAATTAAGATGCATTTTAACATCTACGAATATACAATATACAAAAAATAAATAAAAAATTTTAATAAATTTGCACGCTGTAAAATACATTTGTTTACCTAAATTTAGATGACATGTTATGGTCAATACAATACATTTCTTACATATAGTTCTTCTAACTAGTTTAGAAAATGTCTCAGGTATGATTGAGTATCATATATATTCCCCATACATAAAGTGCATGATATATATATTTTTTTTCCAGTGGCTCGTATTGAGATATCAGAGGTCACAGTCATTCCTCATGGTGATGGAGGCCTCCAGGTCCAGTGGAAAAAACTGGATGGGTCAAGTCCCACTGGTTACGTGGTTGAATGGAAGCCTTTTTTATTAAGAGATGTCGCCTTCACCAGATTTGAAACTGTGGACAGAAACCAGTCCAGTCTCATTATTCCAGGTATAGCTTAGATTATAATCAACATTACATGTACTTCTTGATTTATTCAGCTCCTTTTCCAACTCTGTTGCTTCTACCAGTAATCAGACAATCACTCTTACGCAAGAGCCTCTTTTTCTCTGGTGCATGACCTGCAGCCGCTTCACAGTCTGTTAGGAGCTGGCACTGATCCACTCCACTCTAACCTCTTCGATCTCATCAATAGGAGGCTTCGAGCCCTACAAGCCCTATGAGATTTCTGTGTACCCTAGGTTTAAGGATGGAATAGGCTTTCCTCAGACTGTTAATGCCTATTCAAGACAAAAGGGTAAGTCACCAAAGACACCGGGGGCATTGCACAAACAGCCATCAGCAGAGGTGTGAGAGCTGAACTTTAAAGAAGTCTGTATAGCATTTGCCTTTTGTGGGAAACGAAAAATATATTTAGTATACACTCAACAGCCACTATATTAGGTAGAGAAGACTCTTACAATGTGGCAGAAGTGGTATGTCCTATAGCCCTAAAGTTCAAAGTTTGTTCATTTAGAGATGGTTTTCTTCATACCTTAGTTGCAACTAGTAGTTCTCTTATTTACTGTTGCGAGTTATCGTTGCCTTTCTATCATCTCAACCCAGTCTGGTCATTGCCCTATAACCTCTGCCATCATCAAGGTATTTTCATCCAGAGAACCGCTGCTGACTGGATATTCTCTCTTTTTTGGGACTGTTCACTGGAGATGGTTGTGTTTGAAAATCCTAGTAGATCAGCAGTTTCTGAAATACTCAGAACAACAATCATGCTACATTCAGAGTAATTTAAATCAAATTTTCTCCCTCATTTTGATGTTTGGCTTGAACTTTAGCAGGTCATCTTGCCCAAGTCACTTCCATGTGACTGATTAGATATTTGCTTTAACAAGGGTTTGTAAGGCTGTACCTAGAAAAGTGTTGGGTAGGTGTAGCACAACCTATCAAAAACATTTGATATGTGATGAAATAATGCCCTCTTGTGGATAAATGATGAATTATGACTTTCTGGTCTCAAAGCTTCAAAGCTGTAATATCCACTATCACACTGGATTAAATCTCAAAACTCCACACTGTGTTTATTATTATTATTATTATTATTATTATTATTATTAATTTGTTTTGTTTTAATTAAAGCTCCATCCATGGTTCCAAAAATCAAAATTAAAAAGATCTGGCAGTCACATATTGAACTTACCTGGGAGGAGATACCATTAGAGCAAAGAAATGGAATTATCCAGAGCTATAAAGTCATCTACTGGGATAAGAATGGACCTATTAATGGTAAGTGGAAAATGTGCATTTTCATGTCATAAAATCTTTTTTTTTACACTCTTGATGCAATCTGACTTTTATTTCAGTTGTGAATGCTGACTTGAAAGAAAGAAGAGTGGTCCTGAAAGACCTCAGCTCTGCGTCTCTGTATGAAGCCTTCATGATGGTTAGCACGTTTGGGGGAAGCCTGAATGGGTCAAGGATTCATTTTCAAATCGAGCCATTTGGTTGGTATCATTCATTTATTTGCTAGTGTTTTTTTCTAGAAATGAGATTGAAAGAACAATACTGTGCATACTGTTTTCCTTCAGATTTTTAATTTGGAATATGCATCTCCTCTTTTCCAGATGCTGTTACTGTTGTGATGATTGTAACCGCTTCTGGTGTTGGACTGTCACTGTTGGTCATCTTCATAGTCATGACTTGTTTCTCCAATCACAAAAGGTGAGGACAGTACACACTGTGTTGTTAAAAGCTATGGAGCTGTGATGTGTTTGTTTCACATAGCATGTGTTACCAGTTTGTTGATTTCCAGGCTGAAGGGCCGGTTTTTGCCTGCTGTTCCTGATCCTGCTAACAGCAGCATCAAGAGATGGACATCGGATTCAACACAGGTGAGGAGAAATAAAAGGGAAAGTTCATTTTTAAGTGTGGCTGTATGAAGTACTGACACATACAGCGGTCTGAACCACTGTCACTGAAAACATGAAAACAGAGACTGATTTTAGAGACTCTCATAAGTGCATCTTTATATTTTACTGCTTTATCTTAACATTAGAAGGCATTTTCCTACTGGAAACTGAAGGTTGTATAGCACTCACTCACCCACACAAATCCATAAAAAGAAATTGCAATTTCCGCTTGCAGGGGCATTGAGCTACTGTGTATTTCTGCCACATTTGGAAAGTTTGTGTCACTTAGGATTTCAAACACGAAAGTCACAGAATAACACATGTGAACTAACTGATGGAGGTAGCAGTGGCTCAACAAGTCCTATTTACAGTGATGCAAAATCTCTGATTTTCTCCATGGGCTTTGGTGTGGGGAGTGAGCATTTGACAACATGATTCCAACTACAGTTTCCTGTTGGAAAAGGCTGTCGAACAGCAAAATTATATATATATATTGTACATATATTCTTAACATATTGTTAGAAGAATTATATTGTTAGGTAAGCCTTTTGTTAAGTTGCTGAAAAATCTGAAAATGTCCCCGCTGACAGTCAGACTTCCAGTGAGAGTGACCCTTCATGTCATGCATTTGGTGCTGAATATGTATCAAAAAAAAAAAAAAACTGAACTATTCCTTTAAAAGCAAGTTGAACATTGTGTTCAGGTGACCATAAACGTATGAACAAATGAAAAAAATAATACGTCTATTTAATGTTGGCTGTTTTAGGTTGATCCACTGTTCTCAAATTGTCAACAAAGCAATGCAATGTAGTGTCATGTGATATTTACCACTTTTATTTCAATTGGCAGTACACACATCCTTCCTTTGACAGTGACGAGCCAAATCCAGTATACCTGTCCCACCTCAGTTTCCTTGACATCCCAGTGAAACTAAGCAAAGAAGAAGATGATCTTTGGATAAACAGTGCAGAGGACACCAGTGACCTGGGAGAATCCATTTGTGGTTCTTCCTTAATTCCTGGATACTCTGGTTCAAACAGTGTATCTGTTCCATATGCTACTGTAATCTTCTCTGGTCCATGCAGCAGCCCTGCACCCACAGAGCCTCACGTCTACCTGCGCTCTGAGTCCACACAGCCACTCCTGGAGACCGACGAGTCTTTCAGTCCAAAGTGCTACCAGAATATGGCAACTGATTCTGAGCAGTGTTTCTTTGGATCAGACCATGACTGTGTAGTCGAAGAAGGAGCCGACTCTGCAGCCATCATTTGGGATGACTTTCCTTTCCTACAAGCATTATCCTTGAATGATACTCAAAATGACTAAAAGTGCTTTCCTGATTATAAGAAGATCTGCTTTTGCAAGATTCTTTAGTATCAGAGTTTGTGTACTGAGCCGATTTTGATTCACTGATCAAGCACAGCTGTAAATACAGTGTATGCTTTGATATTTGATGATTACTATTTCTGTGTTTTTTTTCTATGCCACACTATGGTGGATATGCCACCTCTTTTGAAAATCTTTATCTAAAAAACATTGATATATTGCTTTAGCTATAGTACAGGGATTATTCAGTATGAAACTGGGCAAGTAAGATGTTGCTTTTTTTTTTGTTTCAATAAATAAAGACATTTCTTAAAACATGTTCCGATCATTGCATCCTATTTTTCAATATACTGCTATTATTTTTGGATCCTCACTGTCTCCAATTATTCATGCATAATATGAGATATGGCAATTTGGTGTTGTATACGTCCATAACCACAAGAGAGCTTGGATTTTAGTACAGTTTGTATCTGATCTGATCTGTATCTGATTTTTTTTAAATTTGTGTGCCTTTATATTTTGCATGAAGACAATATTAAAACAAGAAAAGTTTTAGAATCCAAAACAAATGCCAAATTGTATCACAACATTATAGAGGCTCAGATACACCTGTGTATTCTTTTCATGAAAAAGCTAACATTTCTGCTTCATTTAACTCTGAATGCCACTTCCTTTGATTAACTGAATATAAAATAAATGTGTCTACAATTTCACTAGATTTCTCATTCAGTATGTAAAAATGTAGATGAGTTTTCAAGCATGTATGGCCCAAAAAAACGAGAGATCCAAACTCATCTTTCTTATGTGGCCTATCGATGTGTTCTGGTATCGATAACAAAGCCTAGGACGAGAACTCCTGTGCTTACTCGGTTGGTTTAGACTAGTCAAAATGGTGGACCTCATGTAGGGGTCGTAGACGCTTTTCTGCTGTATTTTCATCTCTTCATTGACAGAATTTCTCCTTTTCCGTGAGCCATGTTCACAAACATAGCTTTGCGGACCGTCCAGAAAGCTCCCGCTGGTGTTTTGCGGGAGTTTTGCTCTGCTGCGTTGGGGAAACCGTGGACACGCAGCTCGGCTTATTTGACAGGAGCGGCAGGAATCCGCGGCGGTGAGTCCGAGACAGGAGGAGAAACAAATGTTCGGAAACTGATCAGATTTGTGGAGCAAATAGTTGATTAACGTATCCCAAACTACCTCGCTGTTTACTGACAATACTTCGCAATGCCTAATATTAACACGAGAGGGCGCTGCTGAGAGCTGGAAAGGCGTAAAATTAACTGTGTATCATAGAAAATGTCAGTGGAAACACAATTACATTAAAATGTATGTGTATCCAATGTGAATGTCACATTTAGGTACATTAATTGTTGAGGGACTTTATCCATATGTACAATATCTAAATGGAGGCAAGTTTATTTGCTATAGAAACTTAATAGAGCATAGTCAGTGTACATTAAAGTGCAATAAAATATGACTTTCCCTCACTGTCTCTCTCTCTTAGTCATTATCAATCAACAAATATTTAAAAATAAATAATTTTAGGGATACACGATATTACACTTTTTGCTGATATATCAGAAGTGCTTGGGCCAATAGCAATACTGATATTTAGATCTATAAATTTTCCCTGCGCCCAAATGCAAAGGTCATTTAGTCTTTTCTGTAGTGAAATAACCAGAATATTTTGTGTACTCATGTCACAGCAGGTGTAGTTTTCTTCATCAAGCTAATTAAATAAATGGAAAAAAAGTTGCTGTAGAGGACGCCTACATAGAATTTAAGCAGGTAGCAGCTTATTTAGCCAGCTGTTGTAGCTGTACGTCATATCTGCAGACCCTGGTGTGTTTAATATCGTGCATCCCTATGTAATACTAATAAATGTAAAAAAAATAGTTAGACAACCTTTAAACCACAGAAGCATGCAATCAAAACAAATACACTATCAGTCAAAAGTTTGGACACACTTTCTCATTGAATTCAATGAATTCAATTGAATTCAATGAGAAAGTGTGAACAGAATAAGATAGAAGAAGCCAGTTAAACTTTATACTTTACATTATACGGTTCTACCTTTAATGCTGATAAGGTTCACTGCATGGCTGTTTAATTGGTCTGGATTAGTTTATGAATTTTAATATATCAGCAACTACAGCCTAAACATTTATTAGTAACATCAGATACATTTGCAAGAAATTAATTAGTCTAATTGCCTTGAAACCAAAATGCAGACTCCCACTTTTCCCACATCATGCATGCAATATTTAATGAGCTGTCAAAATATTCTCAACCTTTTTTTTTTTGTTTGTTTTTAGTTGCCTTTCCCTCTGTGTTTTGTCTGCTCACTCTGATTAATCTTCTCGGTTTATTTTGAAGATAGAACATCACAGAGCAGATCACTGCACTTTCTTTTACTCATAATAAAGTCAGAGAGCTCTGTCTCAAGAATGAGCATTTGTCTACCTTATCCTTTTAGTATCTGTGTGCTGGTGAACATGTTTACTGTACACAATGTCACCAGTGCTACACGTGTCAGAAAAAACAAAGAAAAAAACAATACAAAATCACAAAGACCGGGCCCATTATTTTTTCTTTTCTTTCTGATTCTTAGAATAGTTTCAGGATCTGGCGAGCTAGAAAACCTTCTCAGGATCTTATCATTATAAAAATGCATAAGCATTCATTTGATATAACATACAGAGATAAGTGAGTCGTGATGTTTTCTTTGGCTTTGTTTCAATTTGAAGCTGTGATGTTTCAAAAGAATATGGTTTGTTATCAGACTACATTACCATGTAATGAATTGCCCAACGTTCTGCTTTTGTGCACCTTGTTATCTTTATGTGATGGCTGTGAATCCAGTGATGTATGATTACAGGGAAACTGCACTTGAGTAAAAGAACATGTACCCTTTCTAGAAAATGTCAAGAATACCGAGTATTGCACTGGTTTCTCTTTGTTTGTCTCTTTACTCACACCCATTGTTAGCAATGTCAGTTGGTAACAATCCCCTCATCCACCTACCTCTTCCAACATTTCATCCCCCTCTTTCATTATTTGAAACAGAAAAAAATGACAATGCTTAACAATCTTTCACAAGCCAGTGACACAGGTAGAGTTGGGTTCAGGTTCAAAGACAGCTTGCGTAGTAACATATGACATGCCTATGTTTACCTGGTGATGGCTGTTTGCCATTGATTTGCTGAGGGGTCACAACAGTAACGCATACATTCATTTCTTTAAATAACGCAAGTGGCATCTGCAGTAAAAAGCTTCACATTAATACTAGGCCTTCCATCAGTGAATATGCTGCAGTTGTTAGCAACAAATTAGCTTGGGAATCTTTTAAACCTCTAAAAGTGATTACACAATGTCTCAAGTAAGCAGCTAAGATAGCTTGATGTTGACATTCAGATCAGTGTTTGAGCTTGGAGGCTGCAGAAGGATTGCGGCACTTGTCGGCAGCTAAATGCCAGCTAGCGAATTCTCCTAACGTTTTCTGATTTTGAACTGTAGTAAGGTGAGGTTACCTATCCTTAATGTTTGTTATAGGGATGGATATTGAGTGAAAGCTGTTACAAATATAAAAACTCAAGTACAAAGCTATGGTTTGCAAAGGGATAAGCAAAGAAATGAAAGAGAAGGGCTACAACGATTAGTAGTCAATCTCAAATCGATTACTAAATTAATTGGCAAATATTATGATATTTGATATCCGAGTCATGGGGAAAGCAAAGAATTATCAGAAGATCATCAGGAGAAGATAGCTGAACTTTATAAAACAGGAAAAGGATATAAAAAGATATCCAAGAAATTGAGAATGCCAATCAACAGCGTTCAAACTCTAATTAAGAAGTGGGAAATTAGTTAAAACCTTGTCACAGTGAGGTAGACCAACAAAAATTTCCACATTGCCGCAACAGCCAGGAAAATTGTTGGGGATGCAAAGAAAAACCCACAAATAACAATAACTTCAACTGGAAAAAAAAATGTGGTGTGGCTGTTTGAATATGCACAATAAGGAAGCACTTAAGGAAAAATTGGCTGCATGGTCGAGTCACCAGAAGAAAGCATTTACTATGCCAATGCCACAAAGCAGCCCCCCTTACAATACCACAAACTGTACAGAGACGAGCCTGAAAACTTCTGGAACAATGTTATTTGGAGTGTTGAGACCAAAATTGAAATGTAGTGTCTATGGTCACAGCCATAGACACTACATTTGGAGATTTGGAGATGGAGATGATTAAAAGTACACCATTCCTACTTTGTAGCTCACACAAACATACAGGGAACTTTGTCAAAGAACAGTGTTTTGTATTATCATTCATATTCCCTGTAAAAGAGCCAAATAATTCTGCCAGTTTATGTAAACTTATGAAAACAACTGTAGATGCATGGTGACATTTAAGTCACCGTGACCTCTGTGGACTCTCAGACCAGACGCAGCAAGTATAACTCTGGCCTTTGACTTACAAACCAGTCATGTTTGTCTTAATGCAATTCCAAGTTATTTTTTGGTCAGTCTGTCTGCACACAATAAATTAAATAATTTTTCCTCTCTCCCTGTCTTCAGCTGCAAGAAGTGTTGCTGTTCCTCCACCATTAAGACATTATTCTCAGACTGCAAAGAAAAAGACGGGTATGTTTTGAGGAGTCATTGTCACCAAACCATGTTTTAGACATTTGTGAAATATTTATTCATTCATCCAAATATGTTGTGTTTCAGTACCTCAGAGTCAGCTCAGCGATCTTCCTCAAACAATGCTGAAGCTGGATTATGCAGCCGTACCTCTCACCCAAACGTACAAAAATATTGTTCCTTACGTTTAATGAGTAAAACTAAGCATCTTTTATTACTAGTTTCCATGTATTTATTGGCCTAATCCTCTATATTTGCTTTCTGTTAAAAGGACCGATGATATTGTCAAAAGACTACTTTCACTGGAGCTGGCTTCTCATGTAAGTTTGTCTCCACAGAATGACTCACCCATGTTTTACTTCCAATTAATTTATTGCTAAAGATTGACTTTCTTAAAATGTTTAGTGAAGAACCACTTCCAGAAAGTAGTTGCACACAGGAAGTGGAATTAGTTTTTTTGTTCTTGTCCTCAGAGTGACAAGCTGCAGCTGAAGAAGGAACAGCTGATTGCAAAAGTGCAGAGGGATAAGAACGACCGCAGCTCAGTGGAAGTTAAGGGTGAGTTGCTTTGATTTGACATTGCACTTACTGTTTCCTTCTCAATGCAGAGATAGTGTTTGTTTGATTCAACCCCACTTTTTACTGACTCTTCCCTCAGTGGCTATTTTGACAGCAAGAATCCGGAACTACCAGGAGCATCTGCAAAAACATCGCAAGGTAAATGAAGGAACACGATTTTTGTGCCTTTTTTTCCTCCCTGTGTGGACATGTACAAATCTCAGATGATGTAATATGTTTCAGGACATTGTGCTCACACAACTAGAACTTTTCACATGTCCCCACATTTCCTTCCTGCCTTCTAGTGTGAAACATGCATGAACTACAGGATATCCTGTGTTTACCCCCCCCCTCATGAACTGAAACCATGTTTAGCACAGTTATGGTTGGAAATTTCCACATTACAACAAACTTCGTAGTTAAAACTGACATAGGTGTAAAACAGAGGTGGCATAACTTCGACTATTTCTCTGGTAAAAAATGTGAGTGATGTTGCTTCACTCAATGTCCTCACACCCTTCAGTTTAGACCATTTCAGTCACATTTGAAAGCCAACCCCATTCTTTAATGTGTTTTATTTTCATTCCAGGACAAAGCTAATAAGAGACGGATGCTAATGTCCATCGACAGAAGGAAAAAGCTTTTGAAACATCTCAGGCTGGTCCGCTATGATGCCTTTGAGAGAGTGTGTGAGCAGCTGGGCATCACTTACACCTTCCCCCCAGAGTACTATAGACGAATGACCCGTCGCTGGCTGGCCAAGAAGGCTTTGTGTATTAAGGTAGCTGCAAAATAAGCCCATTATTCTTTACATATATATTTTCCTGTACAATTTAATAATATGGTGTTTTTCCTGTGGACTGTTAACCTGATGACATTTTGATTCCATATTAAAGAGAGTTCAGGTTTTTTGTAGACACTGATATATAGAGCCAGTGTGCATCCAGTATCTAGTGTGTGACTGCTGTGGAGCTGCTGTTAGTTTACGTATAGTCAATATTCTAATACTCCTCTGTACTCAACTAAATACCAGGATTCTTCATAAAGCTGAGCATTCAGTGGTCCTGCACATATTTCAGTAGAATATGATGGAAAAAACATAGATTTAGGGAACTACAGTGGTGTGAAAAAATGTTTGCCCCCTTCCTGATTTCTTATTTGCATGTTTGTCACACTTAAATGTTTCAGATCAAGCAAATTTAAATATTAGTAAAAGACAACACAAGTAAACAAAATGCAGTTTTTTAAACAAAGGTTTTTATTATTAAGGGAGAAAAAAAAAATCCAAACCTACATGGTCCTGTGTGGAAAAAGTGATTGCCCCCAAACCTAATAACTGGTTGGGCCCTTAGCAGCAACAACTGCAATCAAGCATTTGCGATAACTTGCAATGAGCCTTTTACAGCGCTGTGGAGGAGTTTTGGCCCACTCATCTTTGCAGAATTGTTGTAATTCAGCCACATTGGAGGGTTTTCAAGCATGCACCACCTTTTTAAGGTCATGCCACAGCATCTCAATAGGATTCAGGTCAGGACATTGACTAGGCCACTCCAAAGTCTTCATTTTGTTTTTCTTCAGCCATTCAGAGGTGGACTTGCTGGTGTGTTTTGGATCATTGTCCTGCTGCAGAACCCAAGTTCGTTTCAGCTTGAGGTCACAAACAGATGGCCGGATATTCTCCTTCAGGATTTTTTGGTAGACAGCAGAATTCATGGTTCCATTTGTCACAGCAAGTCTTCCAGGTCATGAAGCAGCAAAAACAGCCCCAGATCATCACACTACCACCACCATATTTTACTGTTGGTATGTTCTTTTTCTGAAATGCGGTGTTACTTTTACGCCAGATGTAATGGGACACATATCTTCCAAAAAGTTCAACTTTTGTCTCGTCATTCCACAGAGTATTTTCCCAAAATTCTTGGGGATCATCAAGATGTTTTCTGGCAAAATTGAGACAAGTTTAATGTTCTTTTTGCCCAGCAGTGGTTTTTGACTTGGAACTCTGCCATGCAGGCCATTTTTGCCCAGTCTATTTCTTATGGTGGAGTCATGAACACTGTCTTTAACTGAGGCAAGTGAGGCCTGCAGTTCTTTGGATGTTGTTGTGGGCTCTTTTGTGACCTCTTGGATGAGTCATCGCTGCGCTCTTGGGGTAATTTTGGTTGGCCGGCCACTCCTGGGAAGGTTTACCACTGTTCCATGTTTTCGCCATTTGTGGATAATGGCTCTCACTGTGGTTCGCTGGAGTCCCAAAGCTTTAGAAATGGCTTTGTAACCTTTTCCAGACTGATAGATATCAATTACTTTCATTCTCACTTCTTCCTGAATTTCTTTAGATCTCGGCATGATGTCTAGCTTTTGAGGATCTTTTGGTCTACTTCACTTTGTCAGGCAGGTCCTGTTTAAGTGATGTCTTGATTGAGAACAGGTGTGGCAGTAATCAGGCCTGGGTGTGGCTAGAGAAATTGAACTCAGGTGTGATAAACCACAATTAAGTTATGTTTTAACGGGGGGGGGGGGATCACTTTTTCACACAGGGCCATGTTGGTTTGGAATTTTTTTTCTCCCTTAATAATAAAAACCATTTAAAAACTGCATTTTGTGTTTACTTGTGTTGTCTTTGACTGATATTTAAATTTAAATGAAACATTTAAGTGTGACAAACATGCAAATAAGAAATCAGGAAGGGGGCAAACACTTTTTCACACCACTGTAAATATCTAGCATACTTTCACTGTTGAACAGGAACAGGACATTTTGTTTGTGACATGTGATATAGATAAAGACATCTGTTACATCTGTTCTGTTACCTTTTTTTGGACATGAAATGTGCAGCTGTTGGAAAAAATGTGAGATGCTTCTGTTTCTTAAAAAAGAACAATGTGTCTAGCACTAGCATGAGGATATGGACACTCTTGTTAGTCAATGTGTACCTTAATGAAAGCATTCCCAGGAACGCCTTAACAACACAATCACCCTCATGGCTTTCAGCAGGGACAGAAAGAAAAACAGGTCCAAACAGCACTGCCATGTCTGCAATACCTTAAAGTGTTTGCCAGTTTATCTTGGTGTTAAACAACCTTTTCTGACAGGAAATTAAAGTTTGTACAGCTTTGTAAGCTCACTCCCCTCACCAAAGTCCATACAGAAAATCTGTGATTTTATGTCACAGCACAGAGAACTTGTAGATCTAGTTCTTCCTACCTGAGTCAATTCAAATGTTTTATTTTCTGGTTTGGGACACAAACTTACCACTTGAGGCAGCTTCCGTTTGCCTGCAAAGTTGTTGCAAAATTTGGTACAGGAGAGTGAGTGGTTTACAAATTCTAATTCTGAGGCAGCAAAGACTGTCAAAAGCAGGGAACATATATTCTTATGACACTGTAACTTCGGGGGCCATAGATTCTATTAGATGAGCCTTTTGTTAAGTGGCTAAGGTCTATTATTCCTTCAGCACTTATCCATACTTCAAAAAACAATTGTCACAATTGTCACTTAAATTATAAAGTATTGTCTTAAAGTTGTTTTAAAGTTCAGTGTGCATTGATGGGAACACTCATCTAACTGACAAACATAACACTGGTGTCTTTTCACAGGTTTTCAAAGAAGTGCAGAAGCAGAAAGCAGAGCAGAGACTGACGATGAAGCAGAGTTCTGTCTCCAAAGCATCAGAAGCAGCAGTGACACAACACACATAATAATTTATACCCTATAGCACTTCACTCTACATAAATGCCTGTCTTGACCAGTCATTTTACTTTTACACTTTAAATTAAGGTATTATGGATAACCAGCCTTCTGCTTTTGTATGTTACCATCATAAAATATAATTTGTTTGTGCTGCAGGTTGATGTCAGAAATCAAATAAAGTGACTTGAAAATATCTTTAAATGAGCTTTGAAACTTCATTTGTGTGGTAAGATACTTGTAATGCCATAAAATACGGTTTATCTCCCTTGTACAAGATATTTTCACTGATATTAGTTCGTCAAAAGCTGGTTGAACATCCTGTTGCGTCATAATTTATCATTTACAGCATCTGTCCTGAACTTAATCATTTACCACTAGATAGGTTAACGATCATTTATCACACTAATGCAACTCAGTGGATTTGAGAGTCTCTTTATCA